>JAVKPL010004908.1:0-23526 GCA_032173675.1 Gastrolobium villosum | reverse complement strand
CATGGAATCGCTGTGTTTGATTGAATTAACTGCTGTTTGTGTTTATCTGCTGATTGACTGTCTAAATGTGCTATAGTTAAGTATATATTAGCTAGGGTAGTTAGATTGTTAGGACTGTTCTGTGATAAGACACGGATGCATAGCTGACTTGTCCGAATTGAACTCGAGTACCTACTTGGGACTGCTGCCATGAATAACTTGCGGTGAGCCTGATCAACTCATTTCCTGGTATTGTGAGTGCAGAATCATGGCGGGTGGTCGCGGTTCAACTCGGGGAAGGACTGGCGATGCAGAAGAGGATCTTATCACCACCATTGGAGGACTGGCCACGTTCATCCAGAATATGAGCCAAGAATGGCGCGATCATAGGCAACAGAATCAGAACCAACCCCCACTGCATGAAAATGCAGAAGAAATTGCCCGTCGGAGGTTGAAAGACTTCCGCAACTTCCAACCACCCACTTTTGAGGGTGAAGACAACCCCGAGGCTGCAGCGAGGTGGCTGCAGATGATTGAGCATATTTTCGAACGCATGGCATGCCCGGAAGCGCAGAAGACCGATTACGCGTCGTATCAGCTGGTGGGAGAAGCTTTAACATGGTGGACTGGCGCGAGGGCTCTGCTGAGAGCTCAGGATGTGGAGCTGACGTGGGCCGTGTTCAGACAAGTATTTCTGGATAAGTATTTTCCTAAGGCAATGCAAAGGATGAAGCACACTGAACTGCTGTCGCTCAGGCAGGGTAACATGACGGTTAATGAGTATATCGCAAAGTTTGGGCAGCTGATCGAGTACGCCAACTTCGACCGGAACATTTATGATGAAGAATGGCAGGTGGAGAAGTTCGAGAGCGGACTGCATCCGGAAATCCGCAAGCTCATCTTAACGACGGCTAATCGTACACTTCCAGAACTCATCAACCAGAGTCGTCAGGCAGAAGGAATCATTCTGGAGGCCAAGAACTTGAACAAGCCACCACCACAATTCCACGGAGGAAATCGAGCAGGCAGATTCTTCAGGACGGCACCTGGTAGGGGTCGAGGCAGAGGTACGCCGTTGCAAGCACGGCCTGGAAACTTTAAGAGAAACTTTACGGTGGGTCAATCGTCGACCGGACGTCAGGGCGCGACCGTTTGTGCTACTTGTGGAAAGAATCACTTTGGAGTCTGTCGCAAGAACAACAATGCATGCTTCAGATGCGGCCAGCAAGGCCATTTTGCTTACAAGTGCCCCCAGAACGCTGACCAACAGCCTCCGCAAGCTCGAGTGTTCACATTGGATGCAAATGAAGCGCAAAAGTTTCCCAACCTGATCAAAGGTAATGTCACTCTGAATGGTCACCCAATTTCTGTTATCTTTGATTCTGGAGCGTCTGGCTCTTTTATGGCAAAGCATACTGCCTTGAGAATAGGCATCACCCCAACCCCGTTACCTTATGAGTTACACATCAGCACACCTACGGGGGATCGTGCACAGCCTCAGAGATCTGCAGAGGTGTTACCTTGCAGTACGAAGGGAACACGTATACAGTTAACTTGGTGGTCCTGCCGGTATTCAACTTCGATGTGATTATCGGTATGGACTGGTTGACGGAAAACGGGATAACCTTGGATTGTCGAGCGGGGAAGGTCATTGTTCCTGCAAAGGATGGTAATTTTCAACTTTTCGCTCTCATTTCCTTATTGCAAGTTAGAAAAGAGCTCCGCAAGGGAGCAGCAGGGTATCTTTTGTCGATCGAGGCTGAGACCTCGATTGACAATCAAATTCAGGATGTACCGGTAGTTAGAGAATTCGAGGAGGTATTCCCGGATGAAATACCTCGATTGCCTCCTCATAGGGAAATAGAATTTTCGATCGAACTTGTTCCTGGAGTTGGACCAATCTCCATCGCCCCGTATCGCATGGCACCTTTGGAACTGCGCGAGTTAAAGAAGCAGATAGAAGAGCTTTTGGCAAAGGAATTCATCAGACCGAGTACTTCTCCATGGGGTGCTCCAGCTATCTTGATTAAGAAGAAGGATGGAAGCTTACGTCTGTGTGTAGATTACCGCCAGCTGAACAAAGTCACGGTGAAGAATAAGTATCCGCTACCGAGGATCGACGATTTGATGGACCAGCTGAGAGGAGCCAGAGTCTTCTCCAAGATAGATTTACGATCGGGATACCATCAGATCCGGGTCAAACCGGAGGATATTCCGAAAACCGCTTTTAGGACTCGTTATGGGCACTACGAATACCAGGTGATCCCATTCGGACTTACGAATGCTCCGGCGGTATTCATGGACTACATGAACCGCATCTTCCGCCCATTTCTTGATCAGTTCGTTATTGTGTTTATCGACGATATCCTAATTTACTCAGATAATGAAGAGCTGCATGCGGAACATCTGAGGATTGTCTTGCAAGTCTTGAAGGAGAAGCAGTTGTACGCAAAATGGTCGAAGTGCGAGTTTTGGCTTAAAGAGGTCCAGTTTCTGGGCCATGTCATTTCATCGGAAGGTATCGCGGTGGACCCCAGCAAAGTCGAAGCTGTCATGAATTGGGAACGACCCAAGACGGTTACTGAAGTAAGAAGTTTCTTAGGTCTGGCCGGATATTATCGAAGGTTCATCCAGAATTTCTCTCAGATAGTACAACCCCTTACTCGTCTCACTCGGAAGGATAAGCCTTTTGAGTGGACTGAAGCCTGTGAAGAATGTTTCTTGGAGCTAAAGAGCAGATTGACGAGTGCTCCAGTACTCACGATTCCGGATCCTACTCGAAAGTTCGAAGTTTATTGCGATGCGTCGCTGAAAGGACTTGGATGCGTGTTGATGCAGGATCGTATGGCGGTAGCTTATGCATCTCGACAACTGAAGCCTCACGAAGAAAATTATCCCACGCACGATTTGGAGTTAGCAGCTATAGTGTTCGCACTTAAAATCTAGAGGCACCACTTGTATGGTTCGCAGTTTGACGTGTTCAGCGATCATAAGAGTTTGAAGTACTTGTTCGACCAGAAGGAGCTGAATATGCGGCAACGTCGGTGGATGGAATTTTTGAAGGACTACGATTTTGAACTTAAATACCACCCAGGAAAGGCAAACGTGGTAGCCGATGCCCTGAGCAGGAAGACACTGCACACTGCAACTCTGATGATAGAAGAGCTGAAATTGTTTGAGGCCTTTCGAGACTTGAACTTATCGGTAGACGAGAGAGTAAACAGCATAAGATTGGGAAATATAAAGGTGGAGAATGAACTAATCAGTAGAATCAAGGAGGCTCAGAAGGATGAAGAGTTAGTCCGCAAGTTGGCTGGTAACCAAGAGGTAGTAAAGGATGAGAATGATGTCTGGAAGTTCCAAGGACGGCTGGTTGTGCCGAATGAAGAGTTGAAACAAGAAGTTTTACAAGAGGCTCACAAGGGTAAGTACGCAGTTCATCCTGGATCCACGAAGATGTACCATGATTTGAAGACCTCGTTTTGGTGGCCAAGTATGAAGCGTGATATTGCGGAGTATGTATCTCGATGTTTAACTTGTCAGAAGGTGAAGTACGAGCATCAGAAACCGTCGGGACTCCTTCAACCTTTGGAGATCCCCGAATGGAAGTGGGACAGTATTTCGATGGATTTTGTAGTTGGACTTCCTCGGACGCGAGAAGGATATGATTCTATCTGGGTGATTGTCGATCGTTTAACGAAGTCAGCTCATTTCTTGCGTGTTAGAACCACATATGATACAGAGAGGCTTGCTAGAATTTATCTGCAGGAGATTGTGAAGCTACACGGAGTTCCTACGAGTATTGTCAGTGATCGTGATCCCAAGTTTACGTCCAAGTTTTGGGAATCCTTTCAAAGAGCATTAGGGACCCAATTGAGGTTGAGTACAGCTTATCATCCGCAGACCGATGGCCAGACGGAACGCACCATTCAAGCATTAGAGGACATGTTACGAGCATGTGTTTTGGAGTTAGGAGGCAGCTGGGATAGTTATCTTTCTTTGATTGAGTTCGCTTACAACAACAGTTACCACTCCAGCATCCAGATGGCACCGTATGAAGCTTTGTATGGGAGAAAATGCAGATCCCCTTTATGTTGGACGGAAGTGGGTGAGCGAAGTATGTTAGGACCTGATCTAATTCAAGAAACATCCGAACAAGTAAAGAAGATTCGGGAGAATATGCAGAGGGCTCAGGCCAGACAGAAGAGTTATTACGACAAGCGTCATAAGCCTCTATCTTTCGAAGTCGGAGACCATGTATTCTTGAGAATCACTCCCACATCGGGACTCGGAAGGAGAATGGGAGTAAAGAAGTTAAGTCCACGGTACTTAGGACCGTATCTGATTATGGACCGGATTGGAGAGTCTGCATACCGGTTGGCCTTACCACCCAATTTGTCAGGAATTCACAATGTATTTCATGTGTCACAGCTACGGAGGTATCTCTCTGACCCATCTCACGTATTACAGCCGGAAGAAGTGGAACTCAAGGAAAATCTGACTTATCAAGTGCAACCATTCCAAATTCTTGAAAGATCCGTCAAGCGACTCCGTTCTAAAGAGATTCCGTTGGTGAAAGTATTATGGAACAACAGATCGGCAGCTGAAGCCACTTGGGAGCGCGAGGAAGACGTTCAGAAACGCTATCCAGAACTGTTTAGCTCTTAAGTAAGTTTATTTTGCGGACAAAATTCCTTTTTGGTGGGGAGAGTGTAACATCCCGTATAATTAGTAAAATACCTAAGTACTATATGCTATATGTACATGTGTAGAATTCGGATGTATGGTTTATGTGTTATGTGTTATGGCTTGTGAATTGTTTGATTTTTATTCCTTGGATAAGACTAAGGTAATTAATTAAATTAAATCATAGGAGGGTGTATATGTAGGCATATGAATTTATTAAAATCATGTGAGTAATGTGAGTATGTGTTAGAAGGCATTAGTGTTTGGATGTGGGCTAGTGTGTGGACTTGTTGCTTTTGGACTTGTGTGAATGGATCCTTTTGTGTGTGTGGCCAATGGCCCAAGTATGGCTCTTGGATCAAGCCAATTCAGCCCAAGGTTGTGTCCACCCTTATCTTCCCTAAGCCTTGCCCAACTAAGGTGCCTTGTGTATCAAGTAACACTCACATGGCAAAGGTATTTTTCCCTCTCAATTTTGCGCACAAGTGAGAGTAATTAGGACCTTTAAAATCTGCCATTTTGCCTTGTTAAACCGCCACCTCACCTTGATTATGCATAATTTGATTTAAGCCTCATTGCATGGTAGACACATGTGCATTTTAGCATGATCTTAGGCTGCATAATTCTCCATTTTGGGCGCACATGGGAGGGGCTGGATGCAGATTTTTTTTATGACACAAGACTGCATAACTTGTTGACTTGGATAACCACTTTCACTCTCCATCATGAGACTGCATTGTGCAGATTTTTGGTAAGCTTTTGCAGCCCTTCATGAGTCAAATCCCCTCCTCCTTCCACATGCATCATGAGACTGCATTCCCATCATTTTTGCGCAGAGGGCAGCTCCATAAAACCAGAATTCTTGGCTGCCACAAAGCCCTCTTGCTTGTGGACTTAGTGAACCTCCCTCACCCCTCTCATTGTGCGCATGGTTTGGCTTTTTATGCAGAAATTTTCTGCACAAGGACAGCCCCAATATGAGTGTTTGGACTGTCACAAATCTACACTCATGATACACCTTTTTCCCCTCATCATTTGCGCACCAAGGACTGCACAAGTGCAGATTTTTGGGCTGCCACATGGTTAGTTTCCTTGTTGACTTAGCTAAGCTCTTACATGTGCACATGACACTTCCTTTCCACTCCATTTTTGCGCATACCTTGGTCAATGATGCAGAAAATTTTCTGACTTAAGGACAGTCCCAAATCTGATCAAATCACACCTCCATCCTTGCATGTAAATAGAGTAAGCTAGAAGCAAACACTTGGCTTGATTCAGCCCTTGTATGCAGCCCCATCCTCTCAAGAAATCTGAACCTTCCATGATGGTTAATCATAGCAATCTTCCCTCATTTTCCCTTTAAATGTGCGCATAAAGGAGGGCTGCCCTCACCTTACATTCAGCCAATTTTCTTTCCTCACCTCCTCACTCTCAAAACCGTGTAGCATAGGGACTTTGGAGAAAGAGAGACTTTGCGTTAGACAACTCACACTCCCTCACTGTCCAGCCTTGTCTTCAACCTTGAAACTGTCCAAGCTTGCTCATCATCACCTTGCTTGCGCATAGGACCTCCTAGGAAGAGAGGACTTGTTGTGAAGTAGAGCTAGAAGGGTGTAGTGAAGTGTGTGCTACAAGAGGTAGGCCTTGAACCTTGAATTCTTTCTTAGTGTAGCCATGTATGAATGCTTGAATGTCTTCTTGTATTTGTGTTACTTTGGATCCTTGGTTGAGCATGATAAAAGTATAAGAATGGGGTCATTTCATGATGAATTGTATGCATAAAAATCTTATGGTTATGTTTGAGCTTAGGTCACTAATTCTTGTATGATTAGGCCACTGTTTTAAAGAGAAATGTGCCACTGTTTCCTTAAGTTTGTGCCACTGTTTTTGTAGATGAAATGCCACTGTTTCGGTCCCCCAAAATCACATTAAAATGTCACTGTTTCTGCACTTAAAAGCCACTGTTTCTATGCATAATATGCCACTGTTTTAAGTCATCATATGCCACTGTTTATATGCATAAATGCCACTGTTTTTATGCATCAAATGCCACTGTTTTAAGTCATCATATGCCACTGTTTATATGCATAAATGCCACTGTTTTTATGCATCAAATGCCACTGTTTTAGTCATCATATGCCACTGTTTTTATGCATAAAAATGCCACTGTTTTAGCCCTTCTATGCCACTGTTTGTATGCATAAAATGTCACTGTTTTAATCCATGATAGGCCACTGTTTATGCCACTGTTTTGGAAGTTCAAGTGCCACTGTTTCTGTTTTAAAAACGCCACTGTTTCTGTTTTAAAAACGCCACTGTTACTGTTTTAAAACGCCACTGTTTCTGTTTAAAACGTCACTGTTTTGCTGCTGTAAATGCTCACTGTTTTGCTGCTGTATGTTCACTGTTTTGCTGCTGTAAACACTGCTGTATGCTCACTGTTTTGCTGCTGTAAATGCTCACTGTTTTGCTGCTGTATGCTCACTGTTTTGCTGCTGTAAACACTGTTGTATGCTCTCTGTTCTGCTGTAAATAGCCACTGTAAATGATTAGTTTTAATTGATTTAGGTGCGCTTAAGAAGTGAGAATATTTCGCTGCCGTTGGTAATATTTAAGGAAAGCTAAGGTAAGTGTCAGGCGATGATGCCTAATGTGACTATTGACTACTGGTATAGAATTGTAACATGATGCTCCATATACCGTAAAAATATTATGTTCCATTATAATGAAAGGAAACTGCCGAAAATGTGCCGTATGATTATGAGGTAAAGACGTTATGTGGCAGCATAACGCATATGAAAGGTATATAAGCATGCATCTTACATTATACCGCATTTTTACGCTTTGTGTGTGAAAGCATAGCATGTCATGCATGTAACAAGATCATATAGGCCTTGTTTTAGAGTAGTTATGTACAGGACCATGTGTTTGAGCAAGCATCATATAGGCATCCCCAAGGTACCGGGGTATGGGACACTTGGCATCAGTCCGCATAGGCCCACAGATGGAATCCACATGGAGCTCAGGTGCCAAGGGTATATTTGATTCCACTGTGAAGTGCGCGCACGACGGTGCTAAAAGCGCAAAGGAAAGGCGTTATATACGCAATATATGAATATGATAAAAAGGAAAAAGGAACAAGGATATGTTGAAGTGACTGTTTATGATTTTGTGCCTAGTTAATATTGTTATATTATTGGTTTTATTGCCACACTACTGGGATTATTCTCACCCCTTCGGGGCTGCTATTTTTCCAAAATGGCAGGAGGACGCAAGAGCATTTGAAGGAGTATTATTTTGCTGTTGATTGCTGATGCGTGGATTATCAGTGTTGCTGTTTGTTTAAATGGATAACTGTAATGATTATTGTTTTGGAACTATTTTGGATGACTGTAGTCTTCATCATGATTATGTTAGCTTGAACTTTTGTGAACAATGACTATTTTGGAAAACCTTTATGAAAAGAATTTCAATATGAAAATTTTTATACGGATTTGTATGCTGCCTTGTTAGCTCATGTGACGTAACGACTCTAATTCCGCTTAGCAAACGACTCTCTTGGATGCATACAAGGGAGGGCGTTAAACTCTTGGAACTTGGGTTTAATCCCTAGTGAGCTCCACCACACCTAGAGGAAGGTTGTGGTTGGATTTTGTAGTGATGACATGATGTGTTTTGTGCTTGTATGCATATTGCCTGTGTTTTGTGAAAATTGTTTGGTCACTGGCCAGTTGACGTGTGTTGGGTTTGGACATCCGCTGGAACATTTCGATGGCGAAATACCAGTTGGAATGCCATGGGGTCGACTCATGGGAGCGACACCAGGATGAGCCAAACGTGGGACATCCGCCGGATAGGTCTCTGAGGAGTTCCGGTTGGGTTGGCCATGGAGTTTTCTCAACCATGGGAGAAGCTCTAGGATTGTCTCGGGAGTTATATGATGGAGTCCTTGAACACGAATCCATGAATGGATGTTCTTGGGTGTCTCCAGGTGGATGGTGATATTGTTTTACTTGCATGCCATATTATGTCATTTTGATACATTTTAGTGAGCCATGGAGTGGAGAGAGCCTCTAGCTCCATTGGTTTACTGAGATATATCCGTATATCTCACCCCGTGTTTGGGGGACCACATTTCAGGTCACTATGAGCCGGGAGGAGCTTCGGGCAAGAAGCCCGTATAGTGGATGTTGGATGGACATGCGGTGCATTGGATTGCATGGCTTTTTGGAGGAGTTTATGGAGTGCACATAGCATACCATTAGTATTTTGAGACTTAGGTCATGAACATATTGCATGATGTCATTTTCCATGCTTTTGTTAGTGTTCATGGTCATATGCTAAGTCTTGACATGTTTTATTATTCATGGCTTGGATAACTGTATATTTTGAGTGAGCATGGGACTTGTCCATTGCCACATTCATAGCCTTGAAGTCTTGATGTGTAATGATGTAAAAATGGTCCATATGTACATGTAAATGGCCATTATTTGAGAATGATGTAATTGATGTTAAACTTAAGGAAAATGTATGATGGAAGGGCCTAGAGCCAACATTAGGACATGATTATGTGTTATGTGGAGTACCAAGGGGTTAGGGATGGATTACACAACCTTTCTTGGGCTCAAAACTGCTGTAATCTGTCATTTTGCTGCATAGTAATCGATTACCCAAGCATGGTAATCGATTACCATGCAACAGGGGACGAAAAATTAGCTACTGTCTGCACTGGTAATCGATTACTGGCCTTTGGTAATCGATTACCATGTGTGGTAATCGATTACCCAGAGTTGGTAATCGATTACCAGAACAGAGGATTCAGAAAATTGGCTACTGCCTCATTTTTGACAGGTGGTAATCGATTACCACCCACTGGTAATCGATTACCACAGTGTAATTTTCGAAAATTCAGTTTTTTCTAGACTAAAAGAAAGGGGCTTAACTTGATGGGTAGAACTCCAAATGATACGTGGTTTGAAACCACGCGTAGACAACGTAAATGACTACAACTTGGTAAAAGATAAGAGTTGGATGGTGAGTTTAAATGAATTGAATAAAAAGAATGAGCTATGATGTTAGAAAAATGTATGATTCCGCAAATGGCATTTACAATTATAGTGTGGTTTTAATTGATTACGGAAAAAGTATTTATGGAAAAGAAAAGGAATATGTTAAAAGAAAAATTTGCCCGTAATTTAATTAATCTAATCACTGTGATTGTAACTGCGCTTAATATCATAATCAATGTTAACAATACCGGTGTACAACGGGCTGTTACATTTTATGGTATCAGAGCAGTTTTGTTTAGGGAACTCTGATTGTTTGTGTATGTTGTATCTTGTGTGTCATAGCTATCTGTGAACTATTTATGATTAATGTATATGTGATTCCTCAGTGTGGGTCTGATCAACTCATTCCTTTGTGTTACATGTACAGATATCATGAGTAGGGCACGAGGTCGCCGTGGGGCACGTGGTGCAGGTCCTTTGCCACCGGATCCGGTCACTGCAGCACTGAATGCTCTGCAGGCGGAAACGGCTGCAAATAGAAATATGACTGAGAACCTGATGAAAGCTAATCAGGATATGATGCAGGCCTTTATGGCTGAGATGAGGGCGGATAGAGGTCGTCCTAGGAGGGAGAATACACCTCCACATACGGCTACGGTGACTCCTACACCGACGCCATCTGTTACTCCTCAACAGGGGGAGAGTGGGGCTAGTCACCACACTGGTGAGGCTAGTCATCATACTACTACGGATCCTAGTTATGTTCCTGATCCGTCATCTGTTGCCCAATCTACTGGGGCTGCTGGGCAGGTGCTTGATAATGCTGACGATGAGCGTAGGCTCATATCTTTTAGGAAACATAAGCCACCCGCATTTCTGGGGTCAAGGGACCCAAAGGAGGTCACTGCTTGGTTGAGGGGCATGGACAAGATTTTTCAGGTTATGAGATGCCAAGATCCGCAGAAGTTATTGTATTCTGTTTATATGCTGGAGGGTGATGCCCAGGAGTGGTGGGACAATGTGTCTCGCCCGTTTGTTATTCAGGGAGAGGTCCTTACTTGGACTATGTTTGAAGGATTATTTCATGAAGAATATTTTCCCCGCGATGTTCGGGAGGCTAAGCAAGGTGAATTTGATAATCTGGTACAGGGAGTTATGACTGTTGATGCCTATGTGGCGAAATTTAATGAACTGGTCAAGTTTGCTAATTATGGAGGTACTCTACCTACTCCGGAATTCTTGTCAGCTAAATTTCAAAGAGGGCTGAGTGAGAAGATTGCAAAGAGGATGTCAAATACTGCGGTGAGAAACTTTGCTGATTTAGTGACCCAATGCAAGAGGGTCGAGACTGTTTATGGGAGGTATCCAAAAGCGGATAAGGTAAAAGAACAAGAAGTTAAGAGGACACCTGGTCCTTCTGGAAACATTAATAGAGGAGGTTTCAACAATAACAACAGGGGTAGGGGGTTGCATGTGAGGCAGCCTCCTGGTCAGTTCAAGAGGGGTGGAAACACTGGTGGTGGTGGTGCTTCGGACAGATATTTTACCCCACGATGTGGGAAGTGTGGGAAATACCACAAAGGTGTGTGTGGTGCTGGTCCATTGTCTTGTTTTAAGTGTGGTCGGAATGGCCACTTTGCTAGAGAGTGTCCGTCTTCTTCGGGGCAGGCTGCGAATCTGCAGGCCTTGCCGCCAGCTATTACTACTGCTGCTACTCCTATTACGGCTGTTCCTACTGTGGGACGAGTCTATACTACAAATGCTCAACATACTGAAAAGGCTCCGAATTTGGTTAAAGGTATAATTTTTCTCTCTAATGTTGATTTATCTGTGTTGTTTGATTCGGGAGCTACACATTCATTTGTGGCGGACTATGTGGCTAAGGCGTTGGACTTAAAGGTAACACGGATGGTTCCTCCGATGCGCATTACTACTGCTACAGGCGAGGTTAGTGAGTCGTCTTGGATTTGTGAAGATGTAAAGTTCACTTATTTAGGCAGGGGTTATACCATTGATTTAATTATCTTACCCCTGGCCTCTGTCAATTTGATTTTGGGGATGGATTGGTTGTCTCGGAACTGCGCAATGATTGATTGCTGCGGAAAGAGGTTGTTGCTATCTCACGAGAGGCCGTCTGTTTGTCCGTCTCTGTATTTGTCTGTCAGTCAAACTGTGAAAGCCTTGAAGGCTGGAGATTTGGGTTATGTCTTGTTGGGCGGATTGGTGGGTGATAAAAAGGAGGAGATTTCTGCTATTCCAGTTGTTAATGAGTTTGAGGATGTATTTCCGGATGAGATACCGGAATTCCCACCTGAGAGAGAGATTGAATTCTCGATTGATTTATTGCCTGGTGTGGGGCCGATCTCCTTGGCTCCATATCGGATGTCGCCACTTGAGTTGGCTGAATTGAAGAAACATATTGAAGAACTGTCTGCGAAGAATTTTATTAGGCCGAGTGTGTCTCCGTGGGGAGCACCGGTGATATTTGTAAAGAAAAAGGATGGTAGCATGAGATTGTGCACTGACTACCGACAGCTGAATAAAGTGACTATTAAGAACCGGTACCCATTGCCGCGTATTGATGATTTGTTAGATCAGTTGAGGGATGCCTGTGTATTTTCAAAGATTGATCTCCGGTCCGGATATCACCAGATTCGGATTAAACCGGAGGATGTACCTAAAACAGCTTTCCGATCCAGATATGGACATTTTGAGTATCAAGTGATTCCTTTTGGGCTTACTAATGCCCCGGCGGTGTTCATGGACTATATGAACCGCATTTTTAAACCGTATTTGGACCAGTTTGTAATTGTTTTTATTGATGACATTTTGATCTATTCTAAGAGTAAAGAGGAGCACGTGGACCATTTGAGGACTGTGTTGCAGGTGTTGAAGGATAAGAAACTATATGCTAAACCGTCTAAGTGTGAATTCTGGTTGTCTGAGGTGCAATTTTTGGGTCATGTTATTTCTGCAAGTGGTGTTGCAGTGGATCCAAGCAAGATTGAAGCGGTGAGTGACTGGGAACGACCTAAGACTGTGACTGAAATTAGAAGTTTTCTGGGGCTTGCTGGCTATTATCGCCGATTTATACAGGGATTTTCTGCAATGGTTCTACCGTTGACTCGATTGACACGAAAGGATACTCCTTTTGTGTGGACCCAGGAATGTGAGGACTGTTTTCTGCTACTGAAAGAGAAATTGACTACTGCTCCGGTGTTGACTCTACCTGATCCGGAGGGTGAGTTTGTGTTATATTGTGATGCTTCTAAGAAAGGTTTAGGGAGCGTGCTGATGCAGGAAGGAAAAGTGATTGCATATGCGTCTAGGCAGTTGAGGCCGCATGAAGAAAATTATCCGACGCATGACTTAGAATTGGCTGCTATTGTGTTTGCCTTGAAAATTTGGAGGCATTTTCTGTATGGGATGAAGTTTGCTGTGTTCAGCGACCATAAAAGCTTGAAATATTTATTTGATCAGAAGGAGCTGAATATGAGGCAGCGTAGATGGGTTGAATTCTTGAAAGATTATGACTTTGAGCTGAAATACCACCCGGGAAAGGCCAATGTTGTGGCAGATGCATTGAGTAGGAAGTCTGTTAACTTATCTCATATGATGATGTGGGACAATGAAGTGATTGAGCAATTCCGTGATATGAAAATAACGGATTTCTTTGCAGGAAGAATGTGTGATATGGAGTTGACTCGGATTGAGAACGAGCTGCACGAGAAGATTAAAGAGACTCAGATTCGCAATGAAAGTATAAAGTATTTGAAAGGCCAGAGTGGCATATCTGTTAATGAACAGGGACTATTATTATATCAGGGCAGGATTGTTGTGCCCAAGGAACTTGCAGAGGAAGTTATGACTGAGGCCCATAAGGGTCAATATTCTATCCACCCAGGTGCCACAAAGATGTACCAAGATTTGAAAGTTAAGTTCTGGTGGCCTGGTATGAAAAGGGATGTTGCCGAGTACGTGTCTAAGTGCTTGGTGTGTCAGAAAGTGAAAATAGAGCATCAGAAACCTGCTGGATTACTTCAGCCGCTGGATATACCTGAATGGAAATGGGAGAGTATTTCAATGGATTTTGTTGTTGGATTGCCGAGAACTCAAGCTGGTTATGATTCGATTTGGGTTATTGTGGACCGACTTACGAAGTCTGCACATTTTCTACCAGTACGAGTGGACTACACCACAGAGAAGTTGGCTACACTTGTATGTAAAGGAGATTGTTAGACTCCATGGGATACCGATTAGCATTGTGAGTGATCGGGACCCGAAGTTTACTTCACGATTTTGGGGAGCTTTGCAGCAGGCTTTTGGCACTCAGCTTCGACTGAGCACTGCTTATCACCCGCAGACTGATGGTCAGACTGAGAGGACCATACAGACACTTGAGGATATGCTGAGAGCATGCACACTGGAACAGGGTAATGCTTGGGATAAGTACTTACCACTGGTGGAATTTTCTTATAATAACAGTTTTCATTCCAGTCTGGGTATGGCACCATATGAGGTTTTGTATGGCAGGAGGTGTCGTACGCCCACTTGTTGGACTGAGGTAGGCGATAAAGAAAGATTTGGTCCGGATTTTGTGCAGGAAACGACAGTGCAAATTGAAATGATCAGAGAGAAATTGAAACAGGCACAGAATCGGCAGAAAAGCTATTATGACAATAAGCATAGACCGCTGGAATTTGAGGAAGGTGACCATGTTTTTGTACGTTTGTCGCCGGTCACAGGTGTTGGCCGTGCGTTGGGTGTGAGGAAGCTGAGTCCACGGTTCATTGGGCCATATCAGATTATGAAAAGAGTAGGATTGGTGGCCTATCAGCTTGCCTTACCCCCGCAGTTGTCTAATTTACATGATGTCTTTCATGTGTCGCAGTTGCGACGTTATGTTCCGGACGAATCACATGTGGTGATGCCGGATAATATTGAAATCAGGGAGAACTTGAAGACTCCCATTGGTCCTATTGCAGTTTTGGATCGCAGTGAAAAGCGATTGAGAAGTAAAGTGATTCCCATGCTGAAGATTCAGTGGGAAGGCCGCACACCTGAGGAGGCTACTTGGGAGCGGGAGGACGAGATTCTCCGGCTGTATCCTGAGTTAGTGAGCAGGTATGATTTAATTTTGCGGACAAAATTTCAAAAAGGTGGGGTGAATATAACACCTCAAATATTTAAATGTTTATTTTAATGATATATTGTGAAATGAAAGTTGATGGATTAGTGAAAATCCAAGTATTATGGCCAAAAGGGGCAAAAAGGGCAAAATTGTAATTTGCCAACCGTGTGTTAGGAGGCTTAAATATTGAGTTAGAGATTTCAAATGACAAAAGTAAGGTTGGAAATGGAATCAGGGCGAAAAATTGAGTAAATAGGCAAATTTGGGAAAAATCGATGAATAGTGATTTTTAAGTGTTAAAATACTGAGTGTGAGTGTACCGATAGGTGTGAAATTTTTATCAATATTTTGGAGAAATAAAAATATGTCATGGACTGGAAAAATATTTAGATTAAGGATTTGTGATCGGAAATTTTATCGGAGTTAAAGTTAGATCGCGTGTGGGACCCGTGTGACCGAAGTCACTTGGCCCCACCTCCTTTTCTTTCCTTCTTTCTTCTCTTTTTCTTTGTCTTGCGCGCTCACAGTGGGAGGAGAAGCCATTTCCACCATTTTCTTCACCTTTCTCCCATTTCTTCGTTTCTCCACCGAATCGCTTGATTTTGGTGTTGAAATCTATCGTAAACAACCTTCCAAAGCCATTGGTAGCACCTAGAAGCCTTGAATCCATCTCTTTGGCCGCGTTTTAAGCAAAGTCAGATCCGACCCATTGGAGGTTTTTGAGATTTCTTGGAGTTTTGAGCTTCAAATGGTTTAGTGAAGCCTTGGTGGTGATCATACTACCCATTGTAAGTATATTTGTGGTCTTTTGATAGTTGAATTCTTAGATCTATGAATATGTGTTCAAACCTTTGATTTTAGATGTGTGATGATAGAGAGCCCAAATGCAAAAATGCTATTAGATGAAAAGGCCTTAGAATCATGTTTGTAAGCTAGAAATGCTATGTTAAATTTTGGTGAAAAATCTAGGTTTTTAACTTAGAGAATTTTGAGGAATTTTGATGAAAAATGAGTTTTTGTGTAATTGGGATTTGATGATTGTTGTAGGGTGCCTCACACGGTTGGATTTGAGAAAAGTTGAATTGGAGCATACGTTTGGAACGGATTGCTAAGTGTTAAGGTAAACTCTTGGAACTTGGGTTTAATCCCTAGTGAGCTCCACCACACCTAGAGGAAGGTTGTGGTTGGATTTTGTAGTGATGACATGATGTGTTTTGTGCTTGTATGCATATTGCTTGTGTTTTGTGAAAATTGTTTGGTCACTGGCCAGTTGACGTGTGTTGGGTTTGGACATCCGCTGGAACATTTCGATGGCGAAATACCAGTTGGAATGCCATGGGGTCGACTCATGGGAGCGACACCAGGATGAGCCAAACGTGGGACATCCGCCGGATAGGTCTCTGAGGAGTTCCGGTTGGGTTGGCCATGGAGTTTTCTCAACCATGGGAGAAGCTCTAGGATTGTCTCGGGAGTTATATGATGGAGTCCTTGAACACGAATCCATGAATGGATGTTCTTGGGTGTCTCCAGGTGGATGGTGATATTGTTTTACTTGCATGCCATATTATGTCATTTTGATACATTTTAGTGAGCCATGGAGTGGAGAGAGCCTCTAGCTCCATTGGTTTACTGAGATATATCCGTATATCTCACCCCGTGTTTGGGGGACCACATTTCAGGTCACTATGAGCCGGGAGGAGCTTCGGGCAAGAAGCCCGTATAGTGGACGTTGGATGGGCATGCGGTGCATTGGATTGCATGGCTTTTTGGAGGAGTTTATGGAGTGCACATAGCATACCATTAGTATTTTGAGACTTAGGTCATGAACATATTGCATGATGTCATTTTCCATGCTTTTGTTAGTGTTCATGGTCATATGCTAAGTCTTGACATGTTTTATTATTCATGGCTTGGATAACTGTATATTTTGAGTGAGCATGGGACTTGTCCATTGCCACATTCATAGCCTTGAAGTCTTGATGTGTAATGATGTAAAAATGGTCCATATGTACATGTAAATGGCCATTATTTTGAGAATGTTGTAAATGATGTTTAACTTAAGGAAAATGCATGATGGAAGGGCCTAGAGCCAACATTAGGACATGATTATGTGTTATGTGGAGTACCAAGGGGTTAGGGATGGATTACACACCCTTTTTGGGGCTCAAAACTGCTGTAATCTGTCATTTTGCTGCATAGTAATCGATTACCCAAGCATGGTAATCGATTACCATGCAACAGGGGACGAAAAATTAGCTACTGTCTGCACTGGTAATCGATTACTGGCCTTTGGTAATCGATTACCATGTGTGGTAATCGATTACCCAACGTTGGTAATCGATTACCAGAACAGAGGAATTGAAAAATTGGCTACTGCCTCATTTTTGACAGGTGGTAATCGATTACCACCCACTGGTAATCGATTACCACAGTGTAAATTTTGAAAATTCAGTTTTTTCTAGACTAAAAGAAAGGGGTATAACTTGATGGGTAGAACTCCAAATGATACGTGGTTTGAAACCACGCGTAGACAATGTAAAGGACTACAACTTGGTAACAGATTAGAGTAAGATGGTGAGTTTAAATGAATTGAATAAAAAGAATGATTAGTGATGTTAGCAAGAATGTATGCTTCCGCAAATGGCTTTTACAATTATAGTGTTGTTTTAATTGATTACGGAAAAAGTGTTTATGTAAAAGAAAAGGAATATGTTAAAAGAAAAATTTGCCCGTAATTTAATTAATCTAATCACTGTGATTGTAACTGCGCTTAATATCATAATCAATGTTAACAATACCGGTGTACAACGGGCTGTTACATTTTATGGTATCAGAGCAGTTTTGTTTAGGGAACTCTGATTGTTTGTGTGTTGTATCTTGTGTGTCATAGCTATCTGTGAACTATTTATGATTAATGTATATGTGATTCCTCAGTGTGGGTCTGATCAACTCATTCCTTTGTGTTACATGTACAGATATCATGAGTAGGGCACGAGGTCGCCGTGGGGCACGTGGTGCAGGTCCTTTGCCACCGGATCCGGTCACTGCAGCACTGAATGCTCTGCAGGCGGAAACGGCTGCAAACAGAAATATGACTGAGAACCTGATGAAAGCAAATCAGGATATGATGCAGGCCTTTATGGCTGAGTTGAGGGCGGATAGAGGTCGTCCTAGGAGGGAAGATACACCTCCGCATACGGCTACGGTGACTCCTACACCGACGCCATCTGTTACTCCTCAACAGGGGGAGAGTGGGGCTAGTCACCACACTGGTGAGGCTAGTCATCATACTACTACTGATCCTAGTTATGTTCCTGATCCGTCATCTGTTGCCCAATCTACTGGGGCTGCTGGGCAGGTGCTTGATAATGCTGACGATGAGCGTAGGCTCATATCTTTTAGGAAACATAAGCCACCCGCATTTCTGGGGTCAAGGGACCCAAAGGAGGTCACTGCTTGGTTGAGGGGCATGGACAAGATTTTTCAGGTTATGAGATGCCAAGATCCGCAGAAGTTATTGTATTCTGTTTATATGCTGGAGGGTGATGCCCAGGAGTGGTGGGACAATGTGTCTCGCCCGTTTGTTATTCAGGGAGAGGTCCTTACTTGGACTATGTTTGAAGGATTATTTCATGAAGAATATTTTCCCCGCGATGTTCGGGAGGCAAAGCAAGGTGAATTTGATAATCTGGTACAGGGAGTTATGACTGTTGATGCCTATGTGGCGAAATTTAATGAACTTGTCAAGTTTGCTAATTATGGAGGTACTCTACCTACTCCGGAATTCTTGTCAGCTAAATTTCAAAGAGGGCTGAGTGAGAAGATTGCTAAGAGGATGTCAAATACTGCAGTGAGAAACTTTGCTGATTTAGTGACCCAATGCAAGAGGGTCGAGACTGTTTATGGGAGGTATCCAAAAGCGGATAAGGTAAAAGAACAAGAAGTTAAGAGGACACCTGGTCCTTCTGGAAACATTAATAGAGGAGGTTTCAACAATAACAACAGGGGTAGGGGGTTGCATGTGAGGCAGCCTCCTGGTCAGTTCAAGAGGGGTGGAAACACTGGTGGTGGTGGTGCTTCGGACAGATATTTTACCCCACGATGTGGGAAGTGTGGGAAATACCACAAAGGTGTGTGTGGTGCTGGTCCATTGTCTTGTTTTAAGTGTGGTCGGAATGGCCACTTTGCTAGAGAGTGTCCGTCTTCTTCGGGGCAGGCTGCGAATCTGCAGGCCTTGCCGCCAGCTATTACTACTGCTGCTACTCCTATTACGGCTGTTCCTACTGTGGGACGAGTCTATACTACAAATGCTCAACATACTGAAAAGGCTCCGAATTTGGTTAAAGGTATAATTTTTCTCTCTAATGTTGATTTATCTGTGTTGTTTGATTCGGGAGCTACACATTCATTTGTGGCGGACTATGTGGCTAAGGCGTTGGACTTAAAGGTAACACGGATGGTTCCTCCGATGCGCATTACTACTGCTACAGGCGAGGTTAGTGAGTCGTCGTGGATTTGTGAAGATGTAAAGTTCACTTATTTAGGCAGGGGTTATACCATTGATTTAATTATCTTACCCCTGGCCTCTGTTAATTTGATTTTGGGGATGGATTGGTTGTCTCGGAACTGCGCAATGATTGATTGCTGCGGGAAGAGGTTGTTGCTATCTCACGAGAGGCCGTCTGTTTGTCCGTCTTTGTATTTGTCTGTAAGTCAAACTGTGAAAGCCTTGAAGGCTGGAGATTTGGGTTATGTCTTGTTGGGCGGATTGGTGGGTGATAAAAAGGAGGAGATTTCTGCTATTCCAGTTGTTAATGAGTTTGAGGATGTATTTCCGGATGAGATACCGGAATTCCCACCTGAGAGAGAGATTGAATTCTCGATTGATTTATTGCCTGGTGTGGGGCCGATCTCCTTGGCTCCATATCGGATGTCGCCACTTGAGTTGGCTGAATTGAAGAAACATATTGAAGAACTGTCTGCGAAGAATTTTATTAGGCCGAGTGTGTCTCCGTGGGGAGCACCGGTTATATTTGTAAAGAAAAAGGATGGTAGCATGAGATTGTGCACTGACTACCGACAGCTGAATAAAGTGACTATTAAGAACCGGTACCCATTACCGCGTATTGATGATTTATTAGATCAGTTGAGGGGTGCCTGTGTATTTTCAAAGATTGATCTCCGGTCCGGATATCACCAGATTCGGATTAAACCGGAGGATGTACCTAAAACAGCTTTCCGATCCAGATATGGACATTTTGAGTATCAAGTGATTCCTTTCGGGCTTACTAATGCCCCGGCGGTGTTCATGGACTATATGAACCGCATTTTTAAACCGTATTTGGACCAGTTTGTAATTGTATTCATTGATGACATTTTAATCTATTCTAAGAGTAAAGAGGAGCACATGGACCATTTGAGGACTGTGTTGCAGGTGTTGAAGGACAAGAAACTGTATGCTAAACCGTCTAAGTGTGAATTCTGGTTGTCTGAGGTGCAATTTTTGGGTCATGTTATTTCTGCAAGTGGTGTTGCAGTGGATCCAAGCAAGATTGAAGCGGTGAGTGACTGGGAAAGACCTAAGACTGTGACTGAAATTAGAAGTTTTCTGGGGCTTGCTGGCTATTATCGCCGATTTATACAGGGGTTTTCTGCAATGGTTCTACCGTTGACTCGATTGACACGAAAGGATACTCCTTTTGTGTGGACCCAGGAATGTGAGGACTGTTTTCTGCTACTGAAAGAGAAATTGACTACTGCTCCGGTGTTGACTTTACCTGATCCGGAGGGTGAGTTTGTAGTATATTGTGATGCTTCTAAGAAATGTTTAGGGAGCGTGCTGATGCAGGAAGGAAAAGTTATTGCATATGCGTCTAGGCAGTTGAGGCCACATGAAGAAAATTATCCGACGCATGACTTAGAATTGGCTGCTATTGTTTTTGCCTTGAAAATTTGGAGGCATTTTCTGTATGGGATGAAGTTTGCTGTGTTCAGCGACCATAAAAGCTTGAAATATTTATTTGATCAGAAGGAGCTGAATATGAGGCAGCGTAGATGGGTTGAATTCTTGAAAGATTATGATTTTGAGCTGAAATACCACCCGGGAAAGGCCAATGTTGTGGCAGATGCATTGAGTAGGAAGTCTGTTAACTTATCTCATATGATGATGTGGGACAATGAAGTGATTGAGCAATTCCGTGATATGAAAATAACGGATTTCTTTGCAGGAAGAATGTGTGATATGGAGTTGACTCGGATTGAGAACGAGCTGCACGAGAAGATTAAAGAGACTCAGATTCGCAATGAAAGTATAAAGTATTTGAAAGGCCAGAGTGGCATATCTGTTAATGAACAGGGACTAATATTATATCAGGGCAGGATTGTTGTGCCCAAGGAACTTGCAGAGGAAGTTATGACTGAGGCCCATAAGGGTCAATATTCTATCCACCCAGGTGCCACAAAGATGTACCAAGATTTGAAAGTTAAGTTCTGGTGGCCTGGTATGAAAAGGGATGTTGCCGAGTACGTGTCTAAGTGCTTGGTTTGCCAGAAAGTGAAAATAGAGCATCAGAAACCTGCTGGATTACTTCAGCCGCTGGATATACCTGAATGGAAATGGGAGAGTATTTCAATGGATTTTGTTGTTGGATTGCCGAGAACTCAAGCTGGTTATGATTCGATTTGGGTTATTGTGGACCGACTTACGAAGTCTGCACATTTTCTACCAGTACGAGTGGATTTCACCACGGAGAAGTTGGCTACACTGTATGTGAAGGAGATTGTTAGACTCCATGGGATACCGATTAGCATTGTGAGTGATCGGGACCCGAAGTTTACTTCACGATTTTGGGGAGCTTTGCAGCAGGCTTTTGGCACTCAGCTTCGACTGAGCACTGCTTATCACCCGCAGACTGATGGTCAGACTGAGAGGACCATACAGACACTTGAGGATATGCTGAGAGCATGCACACTGGAACAGGGTAATGCTTGGGATAAGTACTTACCATTGGTGGAGTTTTCTTATAATAACAGTTTTCATTCCAGTCTGGGTATGGCACCATATGAGGTTTTGTATGGCAGGAGGTGTCGTACGCCCACTTGTTGGACTGAGGTAGGCGATAAAGAAAGATTTGGTCCGGATTTTGTGCAGGAAACGACAGTGCAAATTGAAATGATCAGAGAGAAATTGAAACAGGCACAGAATCGGCAGAAAAGCTACTATGACAATAAGCATAGACCGCTGGAATTTGAGGAAGGTGACCATGTATTCGTACGATTGTCGCCGGTCACAGGTGTTGGCCGTGCGTTGGGTGTGAGGAAGCTGAGTCCACGATTCATTGGGCCATATCAGATTATGAAAAGAGTGGGATTGGTGGCCTATCAGCTTGCCTTACCCCCGCAGTTATCAAATTTACACGATGTGTTTCATGTGTCGCAGTTGCGACGTTATGTTCCGGATGAGTCACATATTGTGATGCCGGATAATATTGAAATCAGGGAGAACTTGAAGACTCCCATTGGTCCTATGGCAGTATTGGATCGCAGTGAAAAGCGATTGAGAAGTAAAGTGATTCCCATGCTGAAGATTCAGTGGGAAGGCCGCACACCTGAGGAGGCTACTTGGGAGCGGGAGGACGAGATTCTCCGGCTGTATCCTGAGTTAGTGAGCAGGTATGATTTAATTTTGCGGACAAAATTTCAAAAAGGTGGGGTGAATATAACACCTCAAATATTTAAATGTTTATTTTAATGATATATTGGGAAATGAAAGTTAATGGATTAGTGAAAATCCAGGTATTATGGCCAAAAGGGGCAAAAAGGGCAAAATTGTAAATTGCCAACCGTGTGTTAGGAGGCTTAAATATTGAGTTAGAGATTTCAAATGACAAAAGTAAGGTTGGAAATGGAATCAGGGCGAAAAATTGAGTAAATAGGCAAATTTGGGAAAAATCGATGAATAGTGATTTTTAAGTGTTAAAATACTGAGGTGTAAGTGTACCAATAGGTGTGAAATTTTTATCATTATTTTGGAGAAATAAAAATATGTCATGGACTGGAAAAATATGTAGATTAAGGATTTGCGATCGGAATTTTTATCGGAGTTAAAGTTAGATCGCGTGTGGGACCCGTGTGACCGAAGTCGCTTGGCCCCACCTCCCTTTTCTTCTTCTTTTCCTTCTTTCTTTCCTCCACTCCCGTGCGCACCTTCTGTGAGAAAAGAGACCAAAACCTCCATTCTTCACCTTTCTCCCATTTCTTCGTTTCTCCACCGAATCGCTTGATTTTGGTGTTGAAATCTATCGTAAACAACCTTCCAAAGCCATTGGTAGCACCTAGAAGCCTTGAATCCATCTCTTTGGCCGCGTTTCAAGCAAAGTCAGATCCGACCCATTGGAGGTTTTTGAGATTTCTTGGAGTTTTGAGCTTCAAATGGTTTAGTGAAGCCTTGGTGGTGATCATACTACTCATTGTAAGTATATTGTGGTCTTTTGATAGTTGATTTCTTAGATCTATGAATATGTGTTCAAACCTTTGATTTTAGATGTGTGATGATAGAGAGCTCAAATGCAAAAATGCTATTAGATGAAAAGGTCTTAGAATCATGTTTGTAAGCTAGAAATGCTATGTTAAATTTTGGTGAAAAATCTAGGTTTTTAACTTAGAGAATTTTGAGGAATTTTGATGAAAAATGAGTTTTTGTGTAATTGGGATTTGATGATT
>JAVKPL010004907.1:0-23440 GCA_032173675.1 Gastrolobium villosum | reverse complement strand
CATTTAGTGCTTTTTTATTGATATATTGAATATGAAATTAATTATTTTAAATAATAATAACAAAAAATTACTTTTTGGTTGAAAAGTACAAAATTATGTGAAGGATGATGTCATGATGATAACGAACAGGTTTATTACAATACCATCTTCCGTTTCCCGTATTGGTGGTTTAATGTTTACATAAGAAAAAAGTGTTCAAATTCATTAAGTAGTAAATTATATAACTTTTTTTATGCCTATTTTTTATGCAAAGATGATTAAATTATAGTTGATAGTTGATGGACTAATTTTATTTTGTCTTCAAATTTATATCTCCAAAATATACGTGGTTACTCAAAAAATTGTAAATTAATTATTATGAAAATACTTTTCATTCCATTGGCATGTGAGGTTACACACATCTCGACTAATCTAAATCTCCAATCAAGTTTTCACCAAAAAAAATCTAACACAAATATGTACAACCAATTAAAAAAATATACATGTATTTTTTTTTTTAATATCTAACGCAAACATTTTAAATATAAATGTATAACCAATTAAAAATATATATAAAATCAAAAATTGAAATTGAAAAAAAATTTATAAAAAAAAGATGTATAATTAATATATAAAAATTTAAATTTAAATAAAAAATGACGTCAGTCATTCTGTAAACAAATTTATTAAAATTTAAGAACTATAAAAATGAAAATTTTAATTTAGTACATAAGAAAGAAATTAAACTTTCATTTTTTTATTACAAGAGTGTAATTAACACAAATACTTGCGAAAAATAATTATTTATATAAAATACTGACAGTTAAAGGTGGAAAACTGGGCTCATCCTGGAGGGCCAGCCCTCCAATATATTTTTATAATTCAATTGAAATTTTATCCTTCTTCTTTTATAATTAAATTACTAAATCTTTTTTCACTTTTTGTAAATACAAATTTGTGAAATTCCAAAGATTAACGACACTAATCCTTGCAAAAAAAAAAAATATTTATATAAAATGCTAACAGTTAAAAGTGGAAAACTAGGCTCAGCCCGGAGGGCCGGCCCGCCAATATATTTTTATAATTCGATTGAAATTTCATCCTTCTTGTTTTATAATTAAATTACTAAATCACACCAAATTTTTTTTACTAAATCTGATTTCAATTTTTGTAAATATTAATTTGTGAAATTCCAAAGACTAACGACACTACTCCTTGCAAAAAAAGATAATTATTTATTTTTATTTTTTAAATCTGATTGTAGTAAATGAAAGTTCATCTCTGAGATAAAATATAAAAACCTACACGCAATTATAAAAATATTTTTTTGTGGATAAATGTAAAAACCTTTTACATGCTGATGGTTAGAGGTGGCAAATCGGACTCGGCCGAGAGGGCCGGCCCACCAACATATTTTTATAATTGAATTAAAATTTCATCCTTCATCTTTTTTAGTTAAATTCCTAAATCTGATTTTAATTTTTGTAAATACAGATTTGTAAAATTCTAAATATTAACAACACAAATCCTTGCAAATAATAATTATTTATTATTATTTTTTAAATGGGATTGCAATAAATGAAAGTCTATCTCAAAGATTAGTGCAGTTGCTTTGATTCTATTTATATGCATTTGTTGCAATGTAAGGAAAAAATTTGACTCATACATGTTTATTTGATTAAGTTGCATTCAAATCCCGTTCAGACATTTTTTTTGGTTCTTAAAAAAATTTAATCCAATCTTTTTTTTCTTCTGATACTATGACTTTTGGGTGTTAACATATTAGTGTTACTTATTTATTGAGTTTTTGCCTTCTGTATTGTAGGCACAAGGAACAAAAATAATACAGGAAATGACATATTTAGTAAGTGTTGAACTCATCCCTCCAATGATTGCTACGAAATGAGACTGAATAAATAGCGTTTTCATATTATAGGTAAAAGCTGATCTTTTAAATCCATATTTGCTTGGTGTTATTGTTACCTTGATCTTGTTGACGAATGTTATAGTTAGCAATGATTTGTATGCATTTTTTTTATATCCCTTCCTCATGTTAACATGGTGTATCATAACGTATTATGATGTAGTTGTATGCAAAATTAATTATCCCTCTGAATAGCAGATTTTTGTTTGTGGTTGATATTTGCAAAGTTATGTGTCAATGCTGTAATTTTTTTCACCTGAAATATAGAACAAAATAGCAACACAGTTTTTGTAAGTATAAGATGTACAGTGCGATTAACCAACCACGACGGACGACAAAAATTTTGATCTTTTCCTCCGTGCATCGCACGGGTAATATACTAGTTTTAATTTATTTTAGGGTTATAATAGTATTTATATTTATAATTTTTTAAGATTTCAATACCCAAACGACGTCGCTTTGGGAATAAATGCGAATAATTTATTTGCATTAACTGCAGAAACATTTTCCTTATATATATACATTTAGGGTTCGCTTTTTCTGCAGTTACTGCATATAAGTTATCTGCAGTAAACCCAATACGACGTCGTTTTGGGTCAGAAATCATAGTGTTTTTATAATTTTAATTTATTTGAGGATTATAATAGTCTTTAAATTTATAATTTTTTAAGATTTCAATACCAAAATGACGTCATTTTGGAATAAATACAGATAACTTATGTGCAGAAACTGCAGAAACATTTTTCCTATATATATATATATGTGTGTGTGAAAATTATTTTCTCATACTACATGAGAAGATTTATCTCATGTAATGGAGACAATATCACCAGTGGAATCCTCTCACAAGCTGAGAGAAAAATAATAGAGACAAAATCCACCTCTGTAACATCCCGTCTAATTAAGAACCTAATTAAAATTGCAATTAGCAATAGGGTAGAATACGTATATGCGGATTATATATATATATATATATATATATATATATATATATATATATATATGTTTGCTCTAGGACGGAATTCAAATTTTATTTAGGGATTTATTGGTATGGAAGTTAAGTACTTATTCTTGCATGTGAAATTTTAGGAATAATGTAATTATAACATATAGGAAGCATAATGTTATTTAGAATTATATGAGTACGCATTTAAAAGTATGCCATTAATTTTAAGTAAGGAGTAGACCCTTAGTAAATAATTAGAGGAACATAAAATCTTGAAGGTTTGGATTAATTCCTAAATAAGAAAACAATTGGACTTGTATGAACCCATTTATTTTGGACTTAGGCCCTAGAACCCATGACCTTTAAGCAACCCAAAATTCCCTTCCCTCTTGCGTTTTTTTTGGCTGCACACAGCTCCTTCATTGTGTGGTTAGTGTCCAAATAAAACCCAGCTGTACTTACACATCTTGACCGCCACCTTGCATCAACATTGGGACCTTTGAGTGTGTTTCCTTCCCTATGTATCCACCCTAGGCTCTTCCTTCACATGACCCCTTATCTCTTCATGCGCATGGAGCATTGGGTAGAGGGAACTTTTGTTGCTTGCACTCATAAACAAGACAGAAGCGCTGTGGGCAGTGTGAGGTATAGGTTCTGCATGTTTGACCAAGCCTCTCTCATCCATCACTATCAAAGCTTCCAACCTTGTGCGCATGAGTAGTCCTTGGTTCTTGGTAGATGTCCTTGCTTTGCTTACCACGCCTCCTTGCAACATGTGAAGGGAAAAAGCTGCTGCATGTTTGACCATAGATACTCTCATCCATCCCTATCAAACCTTCCCAACCTTGTGCGCATAGGGCATTGTGAGAAGAGAAAGTTGCTGCATGTTTGATCCATCACCATCCAACCTTGTGCGCATAGGGCATTGTGAGAAGAAAAAGCTGCTGCATACTCTCATCCATCACCATCAAGCCTCCAGCCTTGTGCGCTTGAACAGGCCTTGGTTTATGCTCCTATGCTTTTGCAGCTCACTCATCACACTTGCACCTAATTCATGTCACTTGCTTGTCCCTTGTGCAGCGCTGAATTGGACAGTGAGCAGGCTGGTAGCTTGTGTCTTTAGGAGACTTTAGGCAGCCTTGTCATCTTGCAGCATTTGGAGGGAGAGTGGACAGATCTGCATGATATAGAATAGGCAGAAAATCTTAGCTTTTCCCCTCCTTGTGCGTCTGAACAAGTGAGATCCCTGCTCACTTGGGAAGAGGAACCTTGTGCATCCATTCTAAACATACAACCTTTGAGTTGACCAATGCTACTCATCCTCTGATTCTGACTTGGACAGCCCCCACACAGATCAAGTATGCGCAGAATTCTGATATCCTTGCAGCCCTCAATCATGTCTTTGCTTGCCAACCATTAAGCCATCACTTCCCTTGTAGCATGCGTTGCCTTGGGCAGAATAGAGGGCTGATGTTTGTCACTTTGATGACTTAGCTTAGCATTATTTTACATGCACCCAATGAGGCTTTGTGATCGGTCTGCATTGAGCAGAAAACTTCCCCAACCTCCTTCCTTTGCGTGCTCCAAGGAGAGGAGACTCAAGCTCATCTTCTAACTTGTGTAGTGTTTATAAATAGCCTTCAAGTTCCCATTCTCTTCCATACCTTTGGGCTGAGTGAGTAGACAATATAGGTTAACATTGACTTGGCAAACAGAAATCAACTTCCTACCTATTCTTCTAACCGTGAATTCCTTCTAAGAAGCACCATCTTCCAACTCTTCTTCTCTCTTTCTGTTACTGCTCAACCGAGGACAACACCTAGGGAGTGTGAGCCAAGTTCAACACATCTCTCTTTTCTCCTTCCAGCCGAAGCAGTCTTCATCTTGAGCTGTGTATCGGTTGCCTTGCATTGTCTAGAGGTAGGCACTTCTTTCTTCCCTCTGTTAAACCGGGAGGCATGCTTGGGAAAATAGTTTTTTCTTATTTTAAGCCCTTCTAAATTCTGACATTTTATATCCTTAGGTTATAGACTAGAAGCATGAATAGAATAAAACTTGAAAGACTATCTTATAAAACTTGGGACTGAGTTAATGTATCTAAATTATAAGAATTCTAATTGAGGAGGACTGTATGTGTAGACCGCACCAGTAGCACCCTTTCTTGGAAGCATATGCGTTTAGGATAAATTATCTCTAATGGTTTGGTGTAGATGAAACCGATTCTGACTTGATGTCTATCTCTGAAACTTTATGAAACAATTTTTATGAGCAAAGTATATGACTCACTTGGAACTTTGGGACAGCTTGTATTTTTAGCACACCAAAAAGTGTAAGGTTGGAAACGTGATTAAGAGTCATGAACCTAGTGCATGCTAGCCCTAAACCCGATTTGTTAGTATGGAAATAGTGTCTTTGTGAATATGGTGGACGGTTTGTGGGACTGCATCATACTCCTAGCTCTACATGCATCAAACTAATTTACAGCATGCTTATTAGTCCATCCTAGCGCACCATATATAGTTAGATGAGAATGAGAATTGATATCCTTTTTGTTAACCGATTCTGCCTTGGTTAGAACCTTGGAATTTGATTGTATTTAATCCTTGGTAACTCTTTTATAAGGCAGAATATTGTTAGGAATAAAAGCTTGAAAACCGTATATGTATGCATGTGGGAACCTAGGGAAAAATGTAGATTTTGTTGCTGTATAAATTCATTTAAGATGAGATGAAGTCAGAATATTATTTCCTTAAGAAGAGCCTTAAAAACCGAACCCTCTTATGATGAAAACAGTGGAAAAAAAATGGTAGTTCAAGCAAGGGATGATATTATTCTAAGGGCAGTATATATATTTTGGCACTAAAAACACTTCAATTCGATGAAGGTACATGAAATAGAAGCCTAGGACTTGTTGGTAAAGTATTGAATAACATGAAATAAATTCTGATTGCATATGTATGTATCTATTTGATTAGGTGCACAAGATCCTAGCTCTTTGGAATGTTTGATTGATATGTGGATTGATGATGTTTGACAAAGAATGTTAAAAGACACGAGGTAAGTGTCAGGCGATATTACCTAATGTGACTATTTGCTACTGGTATAAAATCGTGACATGATGCTCCATATTCCGTAAAAGTATTATGTTCCATTATGATGAAAGGAAACTGCCAAAAATGTGCCGTGATGGCTATATGATTATGAGGTAAAGACGTTATGTGGCAGCATAACGCATATGAAAAGTATATGTGCCGTGATGGCTATATGAAAGGTATATAAGCATGCACCTTACATCATACCGCATTTTTACGCTTTGTGTGTGAAAGCATAGCATGACATGCATACATCATGATCATATAGGCCTTGTTTTAGATTAGTTATGTACAGGACCATGTGTTTGAGCAAGCATCATATAGGCATCCCCAAGGTACCGGGGTATGGGACACTTGGCATCAGTCCGCATAGGCCCACAGTTGGAATCCACATGGAGCTCAGGTGCCAAGGGTATATTTGATTCCACTGTGAAGTGCGCGCACGACGGTGCTAAAAGCGCAAAGGAAAGGCGTTATATACGCAATATATGAATATGATGAAAAGGAAAAAGGAAAAGGAACAAGGATATGTTGAAGTGACTGTTTATGATTTTGTGCCTAGTTAATACTGTTATATTATTGGTTTTGTTGCCACACTACTGGGATTATTCTCACCCCTTTGGGGCTGCTATTTTCCAAAATGGCAGGAGGACGTAAAAGCTTTTGAAGAAGTGAAGTTGCTGTTGCTTGCTGATGCATGGATTTTTGCTGTTACTGTTTGATTGTTGGATGACTGTAATGCGTTATATTTTGGTACTCTTGGATGACTGTAGACTTTATCATCTCTATTCTACCTTGAACCTTTATGAACAGCGGCTGTTTTGGAAAAATCAAAAAAAAAAAAACCTTTTGCAAAGAGAATTTTGAACGTTTAACTAAGTGTTGAAAATTTTTCCAGTTTTCCGATCACTTTACGTGTCAGGTTTCAAGGGGCAAACGAACTCCGATTTACTATTATTTTATATGCACGCGAAGCCCCGGGAATGTACTTTCAAACTGTGTAGGTTTCATTTTTATACGAAATCTGTACGGAATTTTGTAAGCTTCGCCATACAGACTGTCTTCCAGAAAACGGACAGGAATCACAAGCGTTTTACGTGTCCTGTTCCGTGGGGCTATTCACCTCCGAATCGCGCATAACTTATATGTACGCGATGCCCCAGATGTCTAGTTTTACAGGAGCTTGGAATATTTTTTATCGCACCTAAATTCGATTTTATACAGATTTTATAAGACAGCAAGGTTTTTCTGAAAAGCGTAGAAAATTCAGCAAGGGTTTTCTCAACAAAATTTTCTATGTTCGATAAACGATCTCATCCTTCTCAAATTATTTTTATGAGGATCAAACCTGGATTTCTTTTAAGCCTCCAATTTAAATGTTATTTGATAAAGTTCAATTTTAAATGAGCTCCTTATCGCTGCAACTCTAATACGATTTAGCAAACAACCCTCTTGGATGCATACAAGAGTGGGTGTTACAACCTCTATTCTTTGTGTGTAAAAATTCGACTTGTCGTGTGTGAAATGAGAAAAATATAACTTTTTTTTTCTACAAGCTTAATATTTTATTTAATATAACACCAATATTAAAACCTATTACTTATTATTCAAGTTGATACAACATGATACAACATAACAAAATTATAATCTTGAAAACGAATCAACACGAACATAATTTTTTCTTGTTAAATCATATCTCTATCAAAAATTATCACCCCTAATCTTACATCTACTTTTTCTTTTTTCAAAAAGTACAGAAATATACATAGAATCATATTAAATAAATTTGTATCCTCGCAAATATTATATCGTGTCAGTAATTATAGAAGAAACGTCATGCAACACTCTATGGAATAGTGATTTGAACCGAACCTCATTTTTTTCCAAATTGAACCAATTCTTTGTAGCAACTCACACAAACTCTAAATAAAAATAAAATAAAATAAATCAGAAACTCAATTTTACAAACCCATTAATTCAACACCAAAAAAGAAAATAAATATGATTAATCCATAAGCATTAAAAGAGAGGTAATGCCTATAATATATGGAAACTTAGCTTGAATATGCTGAATGGATTTTACACGTCGCCTCTAACTCAAAAAAAAAATTACTTTTCACCAAATAAATAAATAAATACTACAAACCTATGAAGCACCAATACTCCATTCCAACCCACCCACCCAAATATCCAATGGCCAACTTCTTAAGTTAGTTTCCCAAGACTCGGTGTATTCTTATTTTATGTGCCTTAACAGTACCGTACCTACACACAACCCAACACCTTTCCACTTACCACTGCCACCGATTCAACATCTCCTCACACAATTCCAAGATATATTCGATACCCCTCAACCCTTACCCCCTGACCGTAGCACCAATCACCACATTAATCTCCTTCCTCACTCCAAACCTGTTCAAGTCCGTCCCTACAGACACCCACACTTCCAGAAAACTGAGATTGAAAATATGGTGCGAGATATGTTAAACACGGGAGTGATACGACCCAGCCAATCTGCTTTCAGTTCCCCAGTTCTTTCGGTGAAAAAAAAAGATGGCACGTGGCGGTTTTTTGTAGACTACAGAGCCCTCAGTGCAATCACAGTGGCGGATAAGTTTCCCATCCCTACAGTAGACGAGTTACTCGATGAGCTACATGGTGCTCACATTTTTTCTAAGCTGGATCTTCGTTCAGGGTATCATCAGATAAGGATGAATCCTCTGGACGTTCACAAGACAGCATTTCGAACCCACAATGGCCACTTTGAATTTTTGGTGATGCCATTTGGTCTTTCAAATGCCCCGTCGACGTTCCAAGCTACTATGAATCACGTTTTCAGCAGCTTCTTGAGGAGATTTGTAGTTATCTTCTTTGACGATATCCTCGTATACAGCCCATCCCTCCAAGATCATCTCGTCCACCTCAGGAAAGTATTGCAACTCTCAGAGAACATCAGTTTTTTGTTAAGCAATCCAAATGTTCGTTTGCAGTCCATGAAATTCAGTTCTTGGGCCATATTATTTCCTACGTGGGTGTCTCCCCGGATCCTTCAAAAATTCAAGTGGTGAAAGAATGGCCCATCCCACAATCGGTCACTCAGTTATGGGCATTCTTGGGTTTATCGGGCTACTATCGTCATTTCATTAAGGGGTACGCTTCTGTGGCAGCACCTCTCACGGACTTGTTATCCAAGGATTCGTTTACATGGTCCGTCAATGCTGAGCAAGCCTTCATGGCCCTCAAACACTTGTTAACCAACACACCGATTCTGGCCTTGCCCAATTTTTCACTCCCTTTCATTATGGAAACGGATGCCTCAGGTGTAGGCATTGGGGCGGTACTGTTACAAGCAGATCATCCAATTGCTTTTTATAGCCGAAAGCTGTCCAAGCTCATGCAGTCCAAATCCACGTATTATAGGGAGGTGTATTCCATAACCACTTCGGTGGCTAAATGGCGGCAATACCTCTTGGGGGCACGCCATTTATTATCAGGACTGATCATCGCAGTTTGCATCACTTGATGTCACAAGTGATCCAAACCCCAGACCAACAATAATTTCTTGCAAAGTTGTTGGGGTTCAACTACACGATTCAGTATCGTCCAGGGAAATTAAACACAGCGGCTGACGCACTATCACGACAGCCAGAGGGACCTACCGCTACTGCACCGGAGCTCATGGATCTCAGTACACCTACGTCTACTTATAGTTCATTATTACAGTCCGAATTACATGGTGATGCCTATGCTACTCGTATTATACAAGAGTTACAAACAGACCCTACTCGTTGGCCTCATTGGGTATATAAACAGGGACTACCGTTTCACAGGAGACGCATCTATGTTCCTCCCAGCTCCGCGCTAATACCGCTCCTTCTTCATCAATTCCACTCATCCAAAATAGGTGGTCACGCTGGCGTTCGACGAACTCTCACCAGGGTAGATGCTTCGTTTACCTGGAAACACATGAAGAAAGACATTCAACAGTATGTACAGCAGTGTGAAACTTGTCAGAAAACTAAAGCCCCTAACCACTCACCGTACGGTCTTCTACAACCCCTGTCAGTTCTTGATTCCATTTGGTCAGATTTGTCCATGGACTTTATAACGCATTTGCCCAACTCAGGGGGTTTCACTGATATTATGGTCGTAGTGGACAGACTTACTAAAGGCGCCCATTTCGCAGCCTTACCACCGCGATATTTTGCTGTCAAGGTGGCGCAGATATTTTGGGACACCGTCGGAAAGCTCCACGAACCTCCGCGATCTATTGTCTCCGATCGTGACCCCATCTTTACCAGCGAATTTTGGAAGACAGTTTTCAAACTGCAAGGAACTATGCTCCACTTCTCCTCTGCGTATCACCCTCAGTCCGACGGCCAGACGGAGCGGATAAATCAGATCCTGGAGCAGTACCTCCATTGTTTTGTGCATGACCATCAAACCACCTGGTCTCGCTTCCTCAGCTGGGCCGAGTTTCATTACAACACTGCCTTCAACCATTCGACTCGGACTACTCTTTTTCAGGCCACCTTTGGTCGCCCGCCACCGTGTTTGTTGGCCTACACCATGGGCTCTACTCCGTTAGAGGCAGTGGACACTGATCTCCACCAGCGTTCTATGATCCTAGCATCATTAAAGCAAAACTTAAGAAAAGCACAAGTTGTCATGAAGATGCATGCAGATAAGAAACAAGAAGCTTACACTTTTCAAGTTGGAGATCAAGTTCTTCTGAGGCTGCAACCGTACCGCCAACTTACAGTCCACCGGCGATCTTCCCACAAACTTAGCCTCCGTTTTTATGGTCCCTTTGAGATTTTAGAGCGCATCGGGCCAGTAGCCTATCGTCTCCAGCTGCCGGACGACTCACGTGTTCACCCAATCTTCCATGTATATCTACTGCGACCCTTCATTGCTCACGGGAAGCCCCAGATCCACGCTTTCCCAACGGCTCTTCATAGTTCACCACCGGTGCATGCTCCGGGTGTGTTTGTGTCACGACGTGTCATCTGGAAACAATGACGCGCGACGCCACAGGTCCTGGTGCAGTGGCAAAGGCTGCCACCGGAGGAGTCCACTTGGGAAGATGAAAGTGTAGTCATGGAAAAAAAGAAAGATTTTTCAAAGGGCCAGGCTTCAACTCGGTTACAAAGAGACGAGGGTAAGAGTGATGAGTCTGAAACGAGAAAGACAAGTTTTGCCTTGAAAACGACCACCCAACCACTGGTTGCTTTGGGTATAGAGGATCTCATTAATGCGGACCCAGACCCAACCAATGGGAGTCATTCATCTGACACAGCACCCCTAATCCCAACCACTCAAACGTTAGTTGAGCACAGCTGGATGCCTCTGTCTTCACACCTCCAGAAAGTTCCCACCGACACCACAAGTGGGCCAGACGTTCAGCCCAACCCAGCACATCTCGAGGACGAGATTAATTCTGATGGGAAATGGAATGTATCACACCAAACCAATGGGCTAGTTCTTAAGAGGCCCAACTGTGAGAAGAGGCCACCAGGATACCTGAAGGAGTATTTTCAATGAACTAGTGGTCCAATTAGTATTTTACTTGTTATTTTATGTAATTCGAAATTAACAGAAAAAACAAGAAAGAGGATTGTAACAGATTAGCTATATAGCCCACCGATGGGGCGTGAATGAGAATATCCAGAAAATCGTTTGACAACTTCCCTCTCTTTCTCTCTATCTCTCCCTATTTCAATTCTATCCTCAAACCCAGATCTAACTACCTTACAGATGATGTCATGATGATAAGGAACAGGTTTATTACATTACCATATTCCGTTTCCCGTTGGTGGTTTAATGTTTACATAAGAAAAAAGTGTTGAAATTCATTAAGTAGTAAATTATATAACTTTTTTTATTCCTATTTATTATGCAAAGATGATTAAATTATAGTTGATGGACTAATTTTATTTTATCGCTTCAAATTTATATCTCCAAAATATACCTGGTTACACAAAAAATTGTAAATTAATTATTATGAAAATACATTTCATTCCATTGGCCTGTGAGGTTACACACATCTCGACTAATCTAAATCTCCAATCAAGTTTTCTCCAAAAAAAAAATCTCCAACATAAAATTAACATAAACATAAAAATAATAATAATTAAGTACAAGTCATAATGCTTAAGTCATTTAATAATTATTTGTAAAAAAATAATTTTCACTCATTTGATTATTCAATGTTACTATGTTAATTTTATAAGCTAAAGATTTGAATAATTTGAATAAAATAATTAATTTACGAGTATGTTTAGTTGTTTGTAAATCATATTATAATTAAGTTCATTTAATTTAAATTGATGAAAAAAAGTAAGTGAATTAAAACCAATTCAACATATGAAAAGTTATGATTGAGTTCATCATACGAAAAGTTATGATTGTGAGAACAATAAACTTTGACCTAAATAAAATTGGCCATTTTTTGTTTTATTTTATTTGTTCTTTTTTATTTTTTATTTATAGGCGAATTTACTTGTGATACAATGTGATAGCTAGGTTGACTTACACTGTAATCTCTAAGAAGATGGATAAAGAAAAAGGGGTGGAAGTTTGGCCAATGATATATTCCCCTAATCTACTATTTTAACTACGAACGTGGGCCAAAGTCTTTATTTTAGACTACTAAGACTGGCTTAATAATGACGAGGAATTAGATAGTTTGCTTCAAACTGTAGTGCTAACTTTATGTTAAAAATAATAATAATAAGGGCTTTCTTTTTTTAATCTTCTATACTCTCTCATTATTTGGGAAAATAAAGTTTGATTTATGGTTTATCAATTCATTTTAAATTAATTTTTTTATCAGTTCTTAATCTTATGCACAAAATTCATTTTTCATAGAAATTTCATAAATTTAAAATAAATGGTCAAAAGTTTTCTTTCATCCTTTCTCACAAAGAAATTAAATTAAATTTTCTTTCATACAAAGACTTTAGATCATTTACTCTTTTTTTTTGAGTTTTCTATGTGATTATAATCTTAATCACTATCGTTTTCCTTTATCAACTTTAATTAAGTGAGCAAGTAGCATCTTTGTTTTATATATACCCTCTAAATCTTAGAAAACATGGATCCTCTCCAACTCTACATCATAAAATTAGGGGAATTTTTTTATCTCAATTAATTTAATCAAGTTCAAGCACCGTTGGACTAATTAATTGTCAATTTATTCAATATGCTGATTGACGCAACTGTTTCCATTTAAATTCTGTAAATTCAAAAAGCATCTAGTAAAATTGTAACGGCAATTGTTATTAAGACAACGTAAATTCGTATTCTAGATTGAAGCATAACAATTAAAATCACCAGATCAAGCACCAAATTATGAATAAAACAAGTTTTTCATTGAATAATAAGAACAGAATAATACACTGGTCCTTACCAAAAGTAAAACTGCCAACCAATAAATCCATCTGTAATCTAGAAGGGAGAAAAAAGGAAATCGATGCTTACATTGCCCCATCAAAAACAAACATTTCATCTCCATTTATTGATACATTCACAGGTATAATTTTGAAGCTTTTGAACCATATAAATACTTGCTCTCAGAAAACTAAAGAACCAACTTTAAAAAAGAAAGAGATAAATGACCCATTAAGTAAATAACTGACTTTCTGGGTTCAAATAATAAATCAGACGCAAGTTAGATGATAGCTAGGGAATTAATTCATTATCTTTACTTATTTGTAAATAAAGATAAGGAATACAATCTCTCAATTTATACCCGTAGGCATAATATTCATCTGTATTTAGTCTCAATCACGAGAGCAAGGAGAAATGTTTCAATAAATATTTCAATACTTGTCTCATCAATGCTGTGTATTACCGTCACAGGTTTTCTATTTTCTGAGAGGAATACAATACAAGAGAAACACCTACCTCCTGGAGGCTTGGGCAGATTAGTATTAAGAACAGCATGATACCCCAGGTACAGTGTATAAAAAGGAGAAGAATGCTGAAATTGAATGAAATTTTCATTGAATAATAGATTCGGGAACAAATGAATTGAGAGTACATAAAAGTATATGGAAGAAAAAAGAAAACAAAAAATAATTTCTTTTGACTCTTTTGGTACATCTACATCCATACTACACACATCACCACCACTAGTGTTGTTCCCATTACTTTGCCATCCATTCCTCCTGAACCATGGTCAGTGTATTTTTGAATTATTCCATTTCTGCTGTCTAAAGTACCTCCTTCCCAAATCACTCGAATCTTCCTTCAACCGTTTAGCAATGTGTTTATTGTCTTCGCATGGATGGTTCATGTCTTCAGGGTTAGCACCAGTTGCGCTGAGAATCATATCATCTGAGCAACAATTAACCAGACCACTGGTATCCCACTGCTTAACTTCAGCAGGCTGATCAATTGCCATAGCATTACTAGTATTAGAATGTGAATTTGTCTCGGCTGGTTGATCCCATCGGCTTTTGCGCTTCCCTTTTTTTGCCCCTTTGATTTCAGCCCCACCTAGAGACTGTGCAGAGCAGCCCTCCTGGGCTCTGGCATCTACTGAAGTTGTGACAAGCATTGGCTGCTGACCACAATCAATTGCTTGTGTAGGTCTTGCATCCTGATGATGTCTATGATTATGTGATGCTGAAAACCTGTTACAATTGAAACTTCTGTGATATTCCACCCTACTATCATCCCTGTCCATATAGCCATGTTTTCTGACAGGTCTGCGAATCCATCTGTCCCGGAAGTTTCGAGCAATTTGATGAACCTACAAGTGCAAACAAAACAATGAAAATACTCAAAAATTTAAACATGATTAAAAAAGTCCCCTAACAGCATGTTTTGGGAGGAGGGAATACACATGACCGGACTGACCCAACATCAATACACAGAAGAAATGAAAAGTTAGCATAACACCTACCTGTTTGTCATCATGCTCAGTCAGAGACAACATTGACTCCCCAAAGCTGAACATAAAACCAATTGTTAGTAAAAGAATAGAACTTAGAGAGCAACAGAACAATTTCAACGGAAGAGAATAGTGCAGTTAATATGCAGGGGGTGAATAATCACAACATCTCTCCAAATCAGGGGGGAAATGCAAGCAATTTGAAGATTGGAAGTAATGAAATACATGATTCCACAATCAAGATTTAAGAAAAACTACAAAATTATAGAAAACTACAAGTTGGATCCATAAAACAAAAATCTATATACTCGAGTACCAAGAAAAGCTTTCATCCCAATAGGAAAAATACATATATGAGACCCAAATTCTTTAATATTTCATCCACAACAGGAATATCATATACTTAATACTAATGACCAAAAAATGCCACATGAATATATTGCTTACTCTTCAAAGTGTTGTTTGTATGAGTAAAATACCAAAAAATTATTTTATGGGAGATTCAACATTTTCCCGTTGTCTACAATCTCTTCAGGTCATTATACATAAAATAAGCTTGACATACTAAGATATTAATGATAAGCAGCTGCCCGACCTTTTTAATTATTCCAGAATCATGCATACTCTATATCATCAATTTCATACCCCCTGCTCCCGAAATTATGGAATAGGAAAACGTTGATTATAGCATATTTCATGCTTCTAAGCACTCGACAATAACCTTTTTTTTTAGCTTGTGTCGATCATACCAGCCAAAACAAAAAAGGTTGTGGAAGAGAGGTTATAAATTAAAACTAATACCTTGCTCAGTGCCAAAGGGCAGAAATTACTACAAGTTAACCAATTCTCTTAAAATTGCTTCAGTGAATTCAGGGAGAAGGGGTAAAATTTGAAATTTTATTACCTTTCCATTCCCTGGCCAGGAGGACCACCATTGATATGTTCAGATGTCAATATCTTGCTTGTTGCTAGGTACTCTAAGACCTGGAAAAAAAAGTTGATTAGGCATGTGCCCTATATTTTATTTATACTCACTTCACTATAAATAGAGAGCACGGAGAAAGGAGGACAGCAAAGAAAAGATTAGGATGTACAAGCTATCAACTTAATGAAGCGTATAGGACGGTCAAACCTATGACCTAATCAATAATTAACAGATTGAACCTTCGCTATATTCAAACATTCAAACTGTATGATTAGAGAAATTAGCCAAAATCTAAATGAAGGGGAAGGAAGAACATGCATTAACATCACGCAAATGTCAACACATGGCCATAGGACAAGTAACAAAATATGCTTTCATGTTTTTGGTAAACAGAACAAACAGCATCATACCCAATCATAAAATATGCAGTGAATTCAACACAAAATTAATTAAAGGATTTCTATTGTTCGGCAAGAACAACACTAGTATTGCAGCAAATCCTCCCCATTTTAGCATCGCGAGGAAAGGTAGCGCACTCCTTTAGATGTATAGTAAAAATACGCATCTCTGAAATTAGAAGGTAAATTACACTGCTTTGAGTGCTATCCTCCTTTGAAAAAAAATAAACAAACAAAATTACTTCAATGTTTCTATATATCTGACTTCGGGACTAAAGTGGCCCCATACAATTGATGTCTGGGATACAATCTTACTTGAACATAGACAACAAGCTAACAATTCAAATTCACAACCCAGGCTCTATAATTTCAGTTTACAGCAGACAACAAATTATTGATTAAATGGCATGAAATTCAAATATCAGATTGAAATATCCATAACCTCTTAGGAAAGATGCAGATAACAAACAACTTAAATATTAGTAATTTCACATCTAAGCACCTTAAGAAGCTTTCGTAGTATTGGAGTTTTTCTGAAGTCCTGCCTGTACTGCTTCATTATGTTATGTAACATCTGTAAACCTGAAAGACAAAGCTATAGTTAATTTTAGACACAACCAAAGGTATGATGAGTTTACACATTCCAGATATAAGGGGGGAAATTGCATTACATACAAAACAAGTATAGATTACCATTTTTGTTAATTATAGCATTCAGCACTGCTCTAGATTTTGTTTTCAGAAGGGCATCAAGGATCATGGAAAGATCTCGATTGCTGCAACAAAAGTTTAAAATTTCCTTTACAAAGTATTTACATGTCCATAAAGCATGAATACATATAGGACAAGCCTGTATAACATGTCCTTAATGAAGAGAAAATATACTAATGAAGAAACAAAAAAGGCAAAGAAGTGAGGACCTTTGAATTGCTTCACCATTGATTCTATCACCTGATGCCCCAGAAAGAAGCAAAAGCTTCAAGTAGCCTTTGGAGGCATCCTGTTCCAAGAAAAAGGGAGGGGTGAGGGGGTACTCAAATGGTGAAAATTGATAAACCATAAAACTGCCCGGGTAAAAGCACAATAATACAACCAATATAAAGGCTTTTAGGAACAAGTAACAAATTTGAAGAAAGAGAATACGATGGAAGACAAATAAACAACATAAAATTAAGATATTACAGCAGTAGAGGTTGACATTTTTGCTTTGTTAAATAACCAACATTATCTGTTAGAAAGCACACTAGAGCATGCATGCATGCACAAGCTTCTGAATAAATGTACATATTTGGAATATTATGTTTATTGGCTCCAATATTCAGTATTTACTTTTCTTTTGCTTATTCCCCCGTCTCCATCCAGCAGCTGATCAAGTTTCTCCTGAACTGCAGGTAATGAAAAGGTTTATCCATTATAATCAGTTTCAATAACCATTTTATCAAAATAAATAAGGATTACCAACCTGCTTCAAACCGTCCATTGGAAGAGCCTTCTACTACTTTTTTGTGTTTGATAGATGACAAATGCATTCGGTTGGCTGTCACCTCAGGTTTAAGGCCATTTAGAGGATTAGCACGAACCTTTCCCTTTTTGACAGAGCCATTTTGTTGGGGAGTCATCACAAGCAGATGTGATTGTGAAAAATCATTCATGCCTTCAACTGTTGACTCCTGGGAAACTGTTGAAGTTCATAAAGCAAAGTAAACATCAGGCACCACGAAAGATTAAATGAGATTCCTAAAACAATCTAGCTTCAACCTTATATTTCATTTTTTAAAAAAAAACAAAGAAACCTTTATAGCAAATATTACATACCCAATGGTTTACAAGTTGTCTTAGCTTCCATGTGACATTCGACTTTCAAAGCCTTTTTGGAGCGTCCAAGTTCAATCTCTTTCCCACTTTGACGCTTGTTTCTAGTCTTCCCCACTTCAGACATATCCGCCAAAGAGCTATTGGTTGATTCTGGACACAATGGTTTGCTAAACTCCCCAAGGTCCTACGGCAACCTGGTGAGGCCAATACTTTTACAAATGAATTCATACTGATTTCTTTATCAACAAAAGCTTTAATCTTTTTTCAACAACAAAAGAAAAAAAAGCTTTAATCTTTTCTTCACAAGTGCTATTCCAATCCTGACCATCTGTCTGATCATGTAGCTCACCACTTGTAATGCATATAATGCACCCAACTGCACTTCCATACCCGGTGAAGGAGATATCTGCCTGCAAGCAAGCATCAACTTCCATCCCACTTAAAGCATCACAACACATTTTTCCTCAACAATTTTCCACTTAAAGCATCAACTTCCATACACCTCACTTTGGTGATTGTTGTCTTTTTTGAAGTTCAATGCATTAACCAATATCTCATAACACAACACAACACAACCTTAAGGAAATGGTACCTTGAATCAAAGAAAACGACACAACACTACCTCCTTCCCTGCACGTGAAGATCATACCCCAGTAATAAAACCCTAGAAAGAAGCATTATCCAATCCTGAGGGCACGAAAAGAGAGGGGAGGGGGAAAAAAATAAAATTAATTAATTTAGCTTCCGCAAAGGGCCTCAGGATAGGATAATGCTGATTTCTAGGGTTTTCTTCAAATAACTTGGAGAAGCATTGTGCTCGACAGGAACAGGGTGAGCAGAAGGATGACAAGAGCAACATATTAATACCCTCAGCAGGAGATGATTCAGTAGTCGTGGAAGGAAATTTGCTTGCTGATTGTGTGTTTGGTTTCAGGCATTTTGAACCTGAAGTGTCTTTGGAATCAGAATATATGACTGACTTGGTAGTTGATTTGAATGCAACCAGCAAAATGAGCATCAAGAAATTATGAGGAATGCAGATCCCTTGCCAAAGGTTGTGTGGAAAAATATGATGCTTTTAAGTTTTAAGTGGGAGATGGAAGTCGATGATGCTTGCAGGTAGATATGGAAAGTGTCGTTCTGTAACATCCCGCATAATTAGTAGAACACCTTAGTACTAAATGCTATATGTACATGTGTAGAATTCGGATGTATGGTTTATGTGTTATGTGTTATGGCTTGTGAATTGTTTGATTTTATTCCTTGGATAAGACTAAGGTAAATAATAAAATTAAATCATAGGAGGGTGTATATGTAGGCATATGAACTTATTAAAATCATGTGAGTAATGTGAGTATGTGTTAGAAGGCATTAGTGTTTGGATGTGGGCTAGTGTGTGTGTGGACTTGTTGCTTTTGGACTTGTGTGAATGGATCCTTTGGTGTGTGTGGCCCATGGCCCAAGGATGGCTCTTGGATCAAGCCAATTCAGCCCAAAATTGTAACCATTCTTATTTCCCCTAAGCCTTGCCCATTTAGGGTGACTTGTGCATCAAGGAACAACCACTTGGCTAGATGTTTTCCCCTCATTTTATGCGCACAAAGGAGAGTAATTAGGACCTTGTAAATCTGCCATTTTTCCTTTGATTAAACCGCCACCTCACTTTGATTATGCATGACTTGATTTTAATTTATTGCATGGTAGTCACTTGTGCCTTTAAGCATGATATTAGGCTGCATAAATCTCCATTTTGGGCGCACATGGGAGGGGCTGAATGCAGATTTTTTTTATGACACAAGACTGCATAACTATGTTAGCTTGAACTTTTGTGAACAATGACTATTTTGGAAAACCTTTATGAAAGAATTTAAGCGTTGAAAATTTTTATTCGGATTTGTATACTGCTTTATTAGCTCATGTGACGTTATAGACTCTAATTCCGCTCAGCAAACGACTCTCTTGGATGCATACAAGGGAGGGCGTTACACTAATTGGTATCAGAGCAGTTTGGTCCATGGAATTGTTTGTGTTTGATTGAATTGACTGCTGTTTGTGTTTATCTGCTGATTGACTGTTTAAATGTGCTATAGTTAAGTGAATATTTGCTAGGGTAGTTAGATGGTTAGGACTGTTCTGTGATAAGACACGGATGCATAGCTAACTTGTCCGAATTGAACTCGAGTACCTACTTGGGACTGCTGCCATGAATAACTTGCGGTGAGCCTGATCAACTCATTTCCTGATATTGTGAGTGCAGAATCATGGCAGGTGGTCGCGGTTCAACTCGGGGAAGGACTGGCGATGCGGAAGAGGATCTTATCACTACCATAGGAGGACTGGCAACGTTCATCCAGAACATGAGCCAAGAATGGCGCGATTATAGGCAACAGAATCAGAACCAACCCCCACTGCATGAAAATGCAGAAGAAATTGCCCGTCGGAGGTTGAAAGACTTCCGCAACTTCCAACCACCCACCTTTGAGGGTGAGGACAACCCCGAGGCTGCAGCAAAGTGGCTGCAGATGATCGAGCATATCTTTGAACGAATGGCATGCCCGGAAGCGCAGAAGACTGATTACGCGTCGTACCAGCTGATGGGAGAAGCCTTAACATGGTGGACTGGTGCAAGGGCTCTGCTGAGAGCACAGGACGTGGAGCTGACGTGGGCTGTGTTCAGACAAGTATTTCTGGATAAGTACTTTCCTAAGGCAATGAGAAGGATGAAGCACACTGAACTGCTGTCTCTCAGGCAGGATAACATGACGGTTAATGAGTATATCGCAAAGTTCGGGCAGCTGATCGAGTACGCCAACTTCGATCGGAACATTTATGATGAAGAATGGCAGGTGGAGAAGTTCGAGAGCGGATTACATCCGGAAATTCGCAAGCTCATTCTGACGACGGCTAATCGTACACTTCCGGAACTCATCAACCAGAGTCGTCAGGCCGAAGGAATCATTAACGAGGCCAAGAACTTGAACAAGCCACCACCACAATTCCACGGAGGAAACCGAGCAGGCAGATTCTTCAGGACGGCACCTGGTAGGGGTCGAGGCAGAGGTACGCCGTTGCAAGCACGGCCTGGAAACTTTAAGAGGAACTTTACGGTGGGTCAATCGTCGACGGGACGTCAGGGTGCGACTGCTTGTGCTACATGTGGAAAGAATCACTTTGGAGTCTGTCGCAAGAACAGCAATGCATGCTTCAGGTGCGGCCAGCAAGGTCACTTTGCTTACAAATGCCCCCAGAACGCTGATCAACAGCCTCCGCAAGCTCGGGTATTCACATTGGATGCAAATGAAGCGCAGAAGTTTCCCAACCTGATCAAAGGTAATGTCACTCTGAATGGTCACCCAATTTCTGTTATCTTTGATTCTGGAGCGTCTGGCTCTTTTATGGCAAAGCATACTGCATTGAGATTAGGCATCACCCCAACCACGTTACCCTTTGAGTTACACATCAGCACACCGACGGGAGGATCGTGCACTGCCTCGGAGATCTGCAGAGGTGTTACCTTGCAGTATGAAGGGAACACGTATACAGTTAACTTGGTGGTCCTGCCGGTATTCAACTTTGATGTGATTATCGGTATGGACTGGTTGACGGAAAACGGGATAACCTTGGATTGTCGAGCGGGGAAAGTCATTGTTCCTGCAAAGGATGGTAATTTTCAACCTTTCTCCCTCATTTCCTTATTGCAAGTTAGAAAAGAGCTCCGCAAGGGAGCAGCAGGGTATCTTTTGTCGATCGAGGCTGAGACCTCGATTGACAAGCAAATACAGGATGTACCGGTAGTTAGAGAATTCGAGGAGGTATTCCCGGATGAAATACCTCGATTGCCTCCTCATAGGGAAATAGAATTTTCGATCGAACTTGTTCCTGGAGTTGGACCAATCTCCATTGCCCCGTACCGCATGGCACCTTTGGAACTGCGTGAGTTGAAGAAGCAGATAGAAGAACTTTTGGCTAAGGAATTCATCAGACCGAGTACTTCTCCATGGGGTGCTCCAGCTATCCTGATTAAGAAGAAGGATGGAAGCTTACGTCTGTGTGTAGACTACCGCCAGCTGAACAAAGTCACGGTGAAGAATAAGTATCCGCTTCCGAGGATCGACGATTTGATGGACCAGCTGAGAGGAGCCAGAGTCTTCTCCAAGATAGATTTACGATCGGGATACCATCAGATCCGGGTCAAACCGGAGGATATTCCAAAAACCGCTTTTAGGACTCGTTATGGGCACTATGAATATCAGGTGATCCCATTCGGACTTACGAATGCTCCAGCGGTATTCATGGACTACATGAACCGCATCTTCCGCCCGTTTCTTGATCAATTCGTAATTGTGTTTATCGACGATATCCTGATTTACTCAGCTAATGAAGAGCTGCACGCAGAACATCTGAGGATTGTCTTGCAAATCTTGAAGGAGAAGCAGTTGTACGCGAAATGGTCAAAGTGCGAGTTTTGGCTTAAGGAGGTTCAGTTTCTGGGCCATGTCATTTCATCAGAAGGTATCGCGGTGGACCCCAGCAAAGTTGAAGCTGTTATGAATTGGGAACGACCCAAGTCTGTCACTGAAGTAAGAAGTTTCTTAGGTCTGGCTGGGTATTATCGAAGATTCATCCAGAATTTCTCTCAGATAGTACAACCCCTTACTCGTCTCACTCGGAAGGATAAGCCTTTTGAGTGGACTGTAGCCTGCGAGGAATGTTTCTTGGAGCTAAAGAGCAGATTGACGAGTGCTCCTGTACTCACGATTCCGGATCCTACTCGAAAGTTCGAAGTTTACTGCGATGCGTCGCTGAAAGGACTTGGATGCGTGTTGATGCAGGACCATATGGCAGTAGCTTACGCGTCTCGACAACTGAAGCCTCACGAAGAAAATTATCCTACGCACGACTTGGAGTTAGCAGCTATAGTGTTCGCACTAAAAATCTGGAGGCACCACTTGTATGGTTCGCAGTTTGACGTGTTCAGCGATCATAAGAGTTTGAAGTACTTGTTCGACCAGAAGGAGCTGAATATGCGGCAACGTCGATGGATGGAATTTCTGAAGGACTACGATTTTGAACTTAAATACCACCCAGGAAAGGCGAACGTGGTAGCTGACGCCCTGAGCAGGAAGACTCTACACACTGCAACTCTGATGATGGAAGAATTGAAGTTGTTTGAGGCCTTTCGAGACTTGAACTTGTCAGTAGACGAGAGAGGAAGTAGCATAAGACTGGGAAATATAAAGGTGGAGAATGAATTGATCAGTAGAATTAAGGAGGCTCAGAAAGATGAAGAGTTAGTCCGTGATTTGGTTGGTAACCAGGATGTTGTAAAAGATGAATTTGATGTTTGGAGATTTCAAGGACGGCTGGTTGTGCCGAATGAAGTGTTGAAGCAAGAAGTTTTACAGGAGGCTCATAAGGGAAAGTACGCAGTTCATCCTGGATCCACGAAGATGTACCACGAT
>JAVKPL010004906.1:0-23557 GCA_032173675.1 Gastrolobium villosum | reverse complement strand
TGTTTATATTTACTTGGTTAGACTAGTGTATTGCTAAATTTGTTAATCAAATTGACAATATTTGTCAAAAAAAAACCCTATTTGAAATCTTCCATTCCTTAAGAGAAGATTTATTTGATATTGCCGGGGATTGGTTTATCTTATATCATATAATCTTGATTTTAAAGATTGGATTTGTGAATATTTTTATTATTTTTTATTTTATTTATTTATTTTAATTTTAATTTTTTTATTTGAATAGTGCTACTGATCTATTTTTTGAGTTGTATGCGAGTTAAAACTGCAGAATTTCCATTTGATTCTGAGATCACAAGGACTGAAAAGAGAAACAGGAAACTTGCTCGAAGAAGCTTACATTCAACGAGTTAGAAACTCTGCCTGAAGAATCACAAATCATGGCCGCAAACAATGTTGCAGACAATCCATTCATGGATACTATTCTGACTCCATCTTTTAATATGCCTAACTCAAGCATTGTTCAACCTGATATTGGTAACAATAATTGGCAGCTTAAGTCTTCCAATATTCAATTGGTGGAGAGAGCTCAGTTTGGTGGAGAGGCTGATGAGGACCCTCACAGGTTCATTGACAGATTTCTGATGATCTGTGACTCCACTAAACACCCCCAGGTGTCCAATGATGCAGTCAGGCTGAGACTGTTTCCCTTTGCTCTAAAGGGGAAGGCTTTGAATTGGTTGGAAAGGCAACCAGCAAGAAGTATTCCATCATGGGAGAGTCTCTCAAATAAATTCTTTGCTGAGTTCTTTTCCATGGAGAGGTTTAACCAGATGGTGAATGACATCACCAATTTCACCCAGGCTGAGGGTGAGACTATGTGTGCAGCCTGGAACCGCTTCAAGGATCTAATGAGGAGATGCCCTCATTACCCCATGACCAATGGTGATCAGGTCCGAATTTTTTTCAATGGGTGTAAACCTGAAGTTCGGATGGTGCTGAATGGTGCAGCAGGTGGTAGCATCAAATCCTTGAGAGCAAATCAAACTCTTGAGTTAATAGAAAGAATGGCTGCCAATGAAAATGAATGTTTGACAGCCAAGCCTAAGAGAGGGATTCTACACCTGGATAACAATGATGCGGTTCTGGCTGAGAATAAATTGTTAGCACAACAGCTAGCAAATTTGACCTCAAGGCTGGACAAGATGCAATTTTCCACTATGCAAGTTGCATCTGTGGTTTGTGAATACTGCAAGGGTGAGCATGAATCCAATGAATGCTCATCTTTGTTATCTTCTGATTCTCCTCAACAAGTGCAAGTGAATGGAGTATGGTACGAGCAAAGATCTCCACCAAGAAACATTCCTAGGAATCAGAATTTCCCTAATGCAAATAACAATTTTCAGAGGAGAACTCAAGGCAGAGGACTGGATTACAATTCCAACAATTACTTGCAGCCTCCACCAGTCCAAGCTGAGGAGCCTTCTGATTTGGAAAGATTAGTTGGACAAATGGCCCAACACTCCAATGCCTTCATGGAAGAGACTAGGGCCACCACTAAAAACATGAATGCTTCTATCAGGAATTTAGAGAATCAAGTTGGCCAGCTGGCTAAACAACTAGCTGATAGAAATCCAAGTACCTTCCCTAGTAACACAGTTACTAACACAAGGGAAGACTGTATGGCCATCACAATTAGAAGTGGAAAAATACTTCCATCTCCTGATACTACAGGTAAGCATGAAAAAGAAAAAGAAATTGAAAAACCTAATGAAGTGGAGAAGCCAATTGAAAAAAAGAAGCATGAATTAAGTCCTGAATATGTAAGGGCTATGGCACCATATCCTGAAAGATTCAAACAGGATGATCAGAAAAAGCATTATGGCAGGTTCCTGGACCTTTTCAAAAAGCTTCATATTAATATTCCATTTGCTGAAGCTTTGGTCAATATGCCAAATTATGCTAAATTTATGAAAGATCTTTTGTCAAGGAAGCACAAGTTACAAGAGTGCCAAACTGTAGCACTTACTGAGGAGTGCAGTGCTATCCTTACAAGAAAATATCCTCCTAAGCTTCGTGATCCCGGAAGCTTCAACATTCCCATTGAAATTGGTAATACAAAAATTAGAAGGGCACTATGTGATCTTGGGGCAAGCATTAATTTGATGCCTCTTTCTATTTGCAAATCTTTGGGGATCACGGAACTAAAACCCACTATGATTTCTCTTCAACTTGCTGATAGATCTTTAAGGAAACCTAGTGGAATCATTGAAGATGTTCTTGTGAAGGTGGACAAGTTCATCTTTCCTGCTGATTTTGTGGTACTTGATATGGGGGAAGAAAAGGAGATGCCTCTTCTTTTGGGAAGACCCTTCTTAGCTACATCTCGTGCATTGATTGATGTTGAAAACGGGAAGCTTGAGCTAAGAATGAATGATGAGGCCGTTACCATCAACGTCTTTGACTCAATAAAACATTCTTTTCCCAAAGATGATTGTTTTAATCTTGATGTTTTAAAGAAAGAAGAGGACAAAGAAGATAGTGCCTCAAAAGTTGAATTGAAGGAGCCTCCTCAAACTGTAAAAGATGTCTTCTTGGGTAATAAGGAGGCGGTGATTGAAGAACTGAAGGAACGAGAGACTGATTTGAAGGATAAAGATCCTTCTTCCCATACCCACAAAATTCTCAATGAGGATGATGACAAACATGGGAGGAAACCCCAAAGGAGACGTCATCCTATAAGGAAGAAGGTACTGAGAAAGGAGGTGGTCAAACTTTTTGACACTGGTTGGACAATATATGCGGATCACCGACAAATGAAGGCTTCAAAAAGAAGATTCTTTGACAAGAGACACCGAGAATCTATCTCTCAGAAAAATCAATGTTTCAAAGAGTTCTTAACATGGATCCATGGTTTGGATCAAATCTGGGAATGGTGGTCCCATACACCAAGGCAACCAGTACCACCAGACCTTTCATTTGCTGAGTCATCCCACACTGCTGAAGGGGATGGCATGGAGGGCTGATCTTATCTCCTTGCTGATGGAGATCTTGTATATTAGTTTTTTTTTTTTTGTTTCGTATTTTTAAGTTATTTTGTGTTGGTATATTTTTCTCTGATGTTTTAATGTGTGCATTATAGTTTCTTCTATATGCCACTATTTGTTCTATTGTGCAGGATTTTCTTCCTTCTTGGGGTTTAATTATTGCTGAGGACAACAATGCTCTAAATCTGGGAATGGTTGGCTTGCACCTTAGAACTGCAATTCTTCTATCAGGGGAGATATTCTAACTCTTTTAATTTTCTTAGTTATTTTGTGTGCTATAAAAAAAAAAGAAGAAGAAGAAGAAAGTGTGTTATCCCAGGTTTAAATGTGCTCATCTTGTTAATGTACATGATTGAATTTTAGGAAATATATTGTATGACTTTCTGGCATAACATTGCATAGGCATAATTGGATTGCATGATTGCTCGTTTGTCTGAGTTAAGATTGTGAATTCTGATAAATGTCTGAAGTCAATTGTCCTGAGTCTGCATTGATACCATAGCTGTGAGGTTTTGATCCTAAACACTGAAATTTTTGTTGAGAGGTCTCACTGTTGTAATACTCTAGAACTTGATTTGTTTCTCTATTATGCATGCATTGATTGATATGATAAAGGCATTTTGTTCTTATTTGCTATTGGCCAAAATAACCCACCTGTATGAGATTTTCCCTTGCTAGCCCTTTGAGCCTGAACTTAATTCTTGATAAATGATCTGTGGCCTGATTGATGGCTTAGCCTATATCCATTTTTCGTGACTTACCTTGATTGAGATTGAATCATTGAATGTGTTGAAAATAAAATAAACAAATTGAGGTAAGCTCCACAATGGTCAAGTAATTAAAGGATGAAAAAAAAAAAAAAAATTCATCTATGCCCTTAAAAAAAAAAAAAAGAAGAGAGAAAGGGCAAAATGAAAAAGAGAAAAAGAAAAGAAAGCAAGAAAAAGGAAAAGAGTAAAAGGTGGTTAAAAGGAATTAATTCCCAAAATTCTGTGGGAATGTTAGTGGAGCAAAACAATTGATTGAATCTGTTAAAAGTGAAATAATATCAGTTTTCAATCTCTTGGTTGTTTGAGCTACTATCCAAATTTTCCTACCTATTACCCCGGCCAAGTTACAACCTGTGAAGTCCTTTTGATCAATTGATGCATGTGTTTGATTTTTCAATTTTAAGAATTTTTGAGAATATAATCAAGCATATGGTAGTGTTATAGCTTTGAGTAATTGAGTGCTCTCATGATACCCTTAAACACTGAGTGCTGAGTGAACATTATTTATCTGTGTGAGGGGTAATCAATGTAGACTTATATATTTAAGAAGCTGATGGCATTATTGGAAGTTCATGATATTGAGTCAGGCATGCATGGCATATTGTATCTGATAGTGTCTATGATTGTTATGTTGGATTAAGCGAGTATTTCCTGGATTAAGTCTTTTACATTGCTGGGGACAGCAACGTTTAAATCTGGGAATGGTTTGATGTGCCTCTGCCAAGTGTGATTTTTCTGTGTTAAAATTGACAAGAATTGAGTCATAAGAGAGCAATTTAAATACATATTTGCTAATTATATTGATTCTTTGTATGTCAATAATATGCACATTTTAGTTGTGTTTTTACAGGAAAAAGAAGTGAAATTTTGAATTCAAAATTTGAATTCAAAATTTGAATTCAAAACTGGTTTTAATTAAATTCTTACGTTACGTAATAAGTTTTAATTTAATTCTTCAGTTACGTAATAAGTTTTAATTAAATCTTCAGTTATACGTTTCACGACATGTTCGGGAAAGAATTATTGTGCTGTGCGAAGAAAAAAGAGTCTTTGTAAATAGAACTCTTCACAAAACCCGAAGGTGGAACTCAGAAATTGGGAGGCAGATCTAGACACTTTGAGAGGAACATCACAAGGATCAGCATTTAAAGCTCATTACATCACATTTCAAACTATCCTCAATTAGCGCTGAAGCAATTAAGGAAATAATCTGCAATCAAAGCGCTGAGTCAAAGCACAGCTGGCACTGCAGCAAATAAAGATAGGATGCATTGTCAGCATTACATCACGCTGAAGTGTCATCCTTATCTATACACGCAACATCACATGGACCACGCGCAGAAACTCAAGTATAAAAAGGGTGGTCCTCCACCGTTCCATTCATTCAGATCTGGACCGGGAGAAGAAAAGGGAGCTGTGGAGTTCTTCGCGTTCTTCGTTCTTCATCTTCTTCTTCTTTTTCTTTCTATTTTATTTTTAGTTTATGTTGAATTTTAGATCAGCGATCAGTATGTTGATCGGCTAGATCATTTTTATTGTAGTCAGGGTCACGATCCATATGTGAACCCTTGATATGAAGGATTGGTTTATGTTTTTTGATTTATATAATTATCTTTATCATTACTCTGTGCGAATTTGATATTCCCTTTGTTAGAATTGATCGATCTAATAGTTGGGGATATTCTGAGGATCAAAACCCTAGATAGGAATATTGGGGTTTTGATCTCGAAAGGGGGTAAGATAACAATCTGTATGCGTGCTAGGAATAGATATGTATACGATTGCAGATGCTTAAATTATCGCGCCCATTGCTTGATCCCTTGAGAAACATTGCAAGGAATTGGGGTTTCTCATGGGATTAAAGGGTTAACCTTGCAAGGAATTGAGGGTTAACTATTAACTCTTTTTTAGAGGATAATTTATCTGAGTGATTATATAAATAATTATTGTAAATCAATCCGGAGTAAAAAGCGAGGATCATTTGGTGAATGAACCCTGACTACAATGCTTTTCTCATCTTCTTTACAAATCAATTTTCAATTGTATTGTTTTCTTTTTCAATTCAAAAAAATACAAAAACAAGTCTTTTATTTTCAAAATTCAATTTCCATCAAATTGACAATATTTGTCAAAAAAAACCCTATTTGAAATCTTCCATTCCTTAAGAGAAGATTTATTTGATATTCGATCCCAATCCCTGTGGAGATGAACTTTACTTATCATTTTATTACTTGTGCGATCGGTATACTTGCCGGAGAGCATCACTTATCCAGCTTGATGATGAGCGACTATGATGTGATTGAGAAGTTCAGAGACTTGAGAGTGAACTCCTTATTTGAGGGCGCACTGCTCGAGATGGAAACAGCAGAAGTGATTAATGAGCTGATGGAAAAGATTAAAGAGGCACAAGTGCAAAGGGAGTGCCTTGATTATGTGAAAAACCAAGACGGCGTGTCTTGGAATGATGATGGTTTGCTGCTGTTTCAGAAGAGGGTTGTAATCCCTCGAGGGCTATTGACTGAGGAGGTTATGGCAGAGGCTCATAAGTGCCAGTTTACTATCCACCCTGGTGCTACAAAAATGTACCAGGACTTAAAGAGAAATTTTTGGTGGCCAGGCATGAAGAAAGACATAGCGTTCTACGTATCCAAGTGTCTTATATGTCAGAAAGTGAAGATTGAGCACCAGAAACCGTCTGTAAGCTTCAACCTCTTGAGATTCCACTGTGGAAGTGGGAGAGTATTTCCATGGACTTCTTGGTGGGATTGCCGAAGACTCAGGCTGGTTGTGACTCTATCTGGGTCATTGTGGACAGATTGACCAAGTCTGCCTATTTTCTTCCTGTGAAGGTGAGCTTCACTACAGAGCAGTTGGCCAAGCTATATGTCCGCGAGATTGTGAGGCTTCACGGGGTGCCCGAGAGTATTATCAGTGATAGGGACCCGAAGTTCACATCTCGGTCCTGGGAGGCGCTGTAGGGAGCTTTTGGTACACAGCTGAGAATGAGTACCGCCTATCACCCTCAGACTGATAGACAGACTGAGCGGACCATCCAGACATTGGAAGACATGTTGAGGGCTTGCACGTTGGAGCAGGGTTTAGCATGGGATAGGTACCTTCCGTTGGTGGAATTTTTGTACAACAACAGTTTTCATGCTAGTCTGGGCATGGCACCCTACGAGGTGCTGTATGGTAGGAGGTGTCAGACTCCTACTTGCTGGTCTGAGGTTGGAGACAAAGAGCTATTTGGCTTGGACTTTGTCTAAGATACTACCCAGCAGATCCAGATGATCAGGAAAAAGTTGAAGCAGGCGCAGAATCGCCAGAAGAGCTACTACGATATCAAACATCATCCACTGAAGTTCAGTGAGGGTGAGCACGTGTTTGTGAGACTTTCACCTGTCACCGGTCTTGGACGAGCACTTGGAGTGAGGAAGTTGAGCCCGCGATTTATTGGACCATACCAGATCCTTGGTAGGGTAGGACCTGTTGCCTATCGACTTGCCTTACCTCCGAACTTAGCCAACATCCACGACGTGTTTAACGTGTCTCAGCTTCAGAGGTACATAGCGGATCCTTCGTACGTGGTGCAACCTGATGATGTGGAGATTCGGGAGAACCTAAAGACTCCTGTCGGACCACTCAAGATTCTCGATCGAGGCGAGAAACAGCTTAGAAGCAAGACTATACCGATGGTCAAGGTTCAGTGGACTGGACGTAGTCCCGAGGAGTGCACATGGGAGCGAGAGGATGAGCTTCTCCGGCAGTATTCCGACTTTCGAGACATGTATGTTTCTGATTTTGAGGACAAAATCCTTAAAAAGGTGGGGTGAATGTAAGAACCCGCACCACTAATTAAGGTAATTAATGAATTAATTGTCATAAATTAGGAAATGATTCCATAATTGACATAAATAATTATAGTAAGTGAGTAAGAATGCTGAAAGTCGCTTTTCGGAAGAAAAGTATAGATACCAGTTCTGCTACCCGGTATAAATGTGTACCGGAAAAGTATCCCGGAAATTTATAATAAGTGCATGATAATTACTAGAATAATATGTAGGACTTGTAAAACAAGTTTCAAGTCAAAATGATGAGATCTGGTGCCAGAACTGATACTGGCTATGGAGAAGCGCGTACCGGAAAGGTGCTCCGAAAAATAAAATAAAAATATGAAAAATCTTAGAAAATTGAGTCGGTTAAGATTCCAGAGTTTGGATCAAAATCTTTTGCGTAGCTATTAATGCTAATACTGCGCGTTACGTGGCCTTGTGGCTATAAATACGAATACTAAGGCACAAAACCCTAGGTAAACCCATTTATGTGCGTGAGGGTGGCTGAGTAGAATTCCAAAACACTGCTCCATTGGTTTCTCTTCTCCTTTCTTGAGGTTTGAAGCCATTTTTCTTCACACTTTCTCTTCTAAACACTTGGTTGAGTGTGTGTAAGCTTTGGGAAGGAAGGGTGGGTTCCTTTCTGAGTTGGAGAGATCGATGGTGAGGTGTGGAGGGGCTGAGTTGGTGCTCCTTTGGTGAGAGCTTATGGTGGTGACCTTGTGAGCTTCAAAGAGTCATCTTTGGGTGCAAAGAACTCATCTTTGTATGCCATTTTGGGTGCTCTTTGGTTGGCTGAACTATGAGGGTTCTTTGGGGAGCTCCAAGAGCACACCTTGCTCTGTTTAGAGCTTTGGTAAGTGATACCAACCATGATCATGTGTTTAGATGCTTAAAAACGGAACCTTGATGCATGTATTGAACTAAGTTGATAACTTAAGGGTGGGTAAGGTTAAACACACCTAGAAACGCATGTTTAAGTGTCTATAATTGGTTAAAATTGGATCCTTTGGACTGGATATTAACGAAAATGCAGAACTGAATTCTGTCGTGAAATATCCGGATATTTGTCGAACAGATATCCGGATATTGATATCCAGATATGGTATTCAGATATTGATATCCGGATATGGGGTCTGGATATCCGGATATTGAATATCCGGATATGGTCAGTGTGATATCCGGATATTGCATATCCGGATATGTCCCCGATGAATATCCGGATATTCTGGGATTTCGTAGAATAGTGAGGTACTGTTCATACAGAGATGATGTTAGGGTTTGTGGACCATAGATTAAGGAAGTGGGACTTCTGTAATTAATGAACTAAGTCAGAATCATGTGATTAAGGGCTTATGGCTTTGTTGGGATCCTTAAGACGTAAAACATAAAGGAAAGACGTAGTCTTTAAGTTGTATGCTTGTGATGCATAATTAATGATATATTATTGGTCCATAACAAATTGTGATACTGCTGTGTTTGGACTGTGAGTGTGGTTGGACTCTTGGCTTGGATTGATTGCTTGCAAGGTAAGCTTTTGTGTCCTCGGTTTAGCCATGTTGTGGTTCCACCATGTCCCATGGGGATGTGGTTTATGCATGCTGTGTTACATGCTTTTGATATTTGGAAATGCTGTTGAGCTGTTTTATGCAATGTGCTTTTATGATATGCAATGTGGTGTCCAACTTTATGGTAAGCCTGAGTATGTAGTACATACGATAAGGTGCGGCTGTGGGTGAGGTGCAAGCGGTGTTCCTTGTACTCATGTGGGTTTAGACGTATTCCTACATTTCTCTGGCTAGTAGATAGTATAAACACACATGACACGAATATCTGTTGCACTGCATGCTTTTGGAACTAATATTGGAAATATTGCTTTTAGAACTTATATTGCACATGTAAGTGAGCCTGGGGTAGAAGATCCTTGAGGACCCCTTGTCTTACTGAGATTTCTTGTTTAGAGATCTCACCCCACGTTTGGGGACGCTTATTTCAGGTTCAGGTAATGTTGAGGTCTCAGGCGGTAGGAGGCTGGAGCTGAGTTAGATGATATTGTATGCTGACTTGTTGGATGCTGGTTATGCATGCTGCTTTATCCTTTTAGCTTCATTTATGTTGGGATTGTCTGTTGAGACTATTGTTGGGCATTGTGCCTTATTTGGTGAGCATTGTCCATGCCACATAGACTTGATTATGTCTCCTTTTAGTTAAAGTTATATTAATGTATCAGGATTTTGGTCCAGGCTATCTGTTGTAGTCCTGTGACTTAGATACTCACTTTATATTTATCTATGAGGTATTTCAGTTAGCTGTCTTGCAATTTACATACAGGCATTATGTTATGAAATTGATTAAGTAATCAAGATGGCTAAGGTTAATAACGTCATAATTGAATTAAAGAAAAAGTTATTCCGCATTTTAATTAAGCGTGGCTTAATACGATAGTATGTTAAAAACCGGGTTAACACGGGTTGTTACATGGTCAGCCAGGACATTTTGCTTATGACTTCCCTCAGAATGCTAATCAGCCGCCTACTCATGCTCGGGTGTTTACCCTCGATGCGAATGAAGCTCAGAAATATCCAAATCTGATACGAGGTAATGTAATTCTGAATGGCTATCCAATATCTGTTATTTTTGATTCTAAAGCATCGACTCTTTTATTGCAAGGCATACTGCTATGAGAATAGTATCACCCCGGCTCCGTTACCTTATGAGTTAAACATCAGTACTCCTACTGGAGGATCTTGTACGACCTCAGAAATCTACAGTGGTTTTATTTTGCAATTTGAAGGAAACACTTATGCAGTGAATCTAGTGGTTCTACCGGTATTCAATTTTGAGGTGATTATCGGTATGGACTGGTTGGCGGAGAACGGAATAACGTTGGATTGTCAAGCAGGAAAGGTCGTTGTTCCTTCGAAAGAAGGTAACTTTCAATCTTTTTCTATTTTTTCTTTATTACAAGTTAGAAAAGAACTCCTTCTGGGAGCTGAAGGGTATCTATTGTTGATTGACTCTGAGAGTTCGGTCGACAATCAAATTCAAAATGTTCCTGTTGTCAATGAATTCGAGGAGGTGTTTCCCGATGAAATTCCTCGATTACCTCCTCATCGGGAAATAGAATTTCCCATTGAAGTTATTCCCGGAGTTGGACCTATTTCCATTGCTCCGTATCGTATGGCACCTTTGGAACTTCGGGAGTTGAAGAAGCAAATAGCAGAGCTACTGTCAAAAGAATTAATCCGACCCAGTACCTACCCATGGGGTGCTCCAGCAATTCTGATTAAGAAGAAAGACGATAGTCTGCGTTTGTGTGTGGACTATCGTCAATTGAACAAAGTGACAGTGAAGAATAACTATCCGCTTCCCAGGATCGATGATTTGATGGACCAGCTAAGAGGTGCCAAAGTCTTTTCCAAAATAGATTTACGATCGGGATACCATCAAATCCGGGTCAAACCGGAGGATATTCCGAAAATAGCTTTTAGGACTCATTATGGGCATTATGAATATCAGGTGATTCCGTTCGAACTTACAAATGCTCCGGCGGTATTCATGGATTATATGAACCGCATCTTCCGTCCATTCCTGGATCAGTTTGTTATTGTGTTTATCGATGACATTCTGATTTATTCTCTCAATGAAGAGCTGCACGCGGAACATTTGAGGATAGTTTTGCAAATCCTTAAGGAGAAACAATTATAGGCAAAGTGGCCGAAGTGTGAGTTCTGGCTAAGTGAAGTCTAGTTTCTGGGCCACATAATATCATCAGAAGGTATTGCTGTGGATCCCAGCAAAGTTGAAGCTGTTTTGAATTGGGAATGACCCAGGACCGTTACTGAAGTGCTGAGTTTCTTGGGTCTTGCAGGCTATTACCGTCGATTTATCCAAAATTTCTCTCAGTTAGTACAGCCTTTGACCCGTCTCACTCGGAAGGATGTGTCTTTTGAGTGGACTGACGCTTATGAAGAGTGTTTCATGGAGTTAAAAGGTAGATTGACCAGTGATCCGGTACTCACCATTCCGGACCCTACTAGAAAGTTTGAAGTATACTATGATGCGTCCTTGAAGGGACTTGGATGTGTGTTGATGCAGGACCGTATGGTTGTAGCTTATGCTTCTCAGCAATTAAAATCTCATGAAGAAAATTATCCTACGCATGATCTGGAGTTAGCAGCCATAGTGTTCGCACTTAAAATCTGGAGACATTATTTGTATGGTTCACAGTTTGATGTGTTCAGCGATCATAAGAATCTGAAGTACTTGTTCGATCAGAAGGAATTAAATATGAGGCAGCGGCGGTGGATGGAATTCTTGAAAGATTATGAGTTTGAACTTAAGTACCACCCAGGAAAGGCAAATGTAGTAGCTGACGCTTTGAGTCGGAAGACTCTGCACTCTGCAACATTGATGATGGAAGAACTTAAACCATTTAAAGCTATTCGAGATATGAATTTGTCTTTTGTCAGAAGGAGGCGTAGTATAAGGTTGGGCAGTGTAAAAATAGAGAATGAGTTACTCCGTAGAATCAAGAGGGCTCAAAGGGATGAAGAACTAGTCCATAGTTTGGCTGGTATTCAAGATGTAGTATGGGATGAGAATGAAATGTTGAGATTCCAAGGTCGGTTAGTAGTGTCGAATGATGAATTGAAGCAAGAAGTGTTGCAGGAGGCCTATAAGGGTGTTTATACCGTTCATCCTGGATCCACCAAGATGTATCATGACTTGAAGACTTCATTTTGGTGGCCGGGCATGAAACGCGATATTGTGGAGTATGTAGCTCGGTGTCTAACATGTCAGAAGGTGAAGTATGAACATCAAAAACCTTCGGGATCTGGAGATTCCCGAATGGAAATGAGACAGTATTGCCATGGATTTTGTAGTCGGACTTCCTCGAACGCGAGAAGGATTTGATGCCATCTGGGTAATTGTTGATCGGTTGACGAAATCAGCTCATTTCCTGAGTGTCCGAACCACATATAATATAGAGAAGCTTGCCAGGATTTATCTTTGGGAGATTGTGAAGCTGCATGGAGTTCCCACCAGTATTGTCAGTGATCGTGATCCTAAGTTCACCTCTAAGTTTTGGGAGTCATTTCAACGAGCTCTTGGATCCCATTTGAGGTTGAACACTGCTTATCATCCGCAAACCGATGGCCAGACTGAGCGCACTATTCAGGTTCTAGAGGATATGTTGCAGCATGTATCTTAAATCAAGGAGGCAGTTGGGATAAGTATCTTCCTTTGGTAGAGTTTGCATATAATAACAGTTATCATTCCAGCATCCGAATGGCACCGTATGAAGCATTGTAAGGGAGGAAATGTAGATCCACGTTATGTTGGGTTGAAGTTGGTGAGCGAAGTATTTTGGGGCCTGATATGATTCAAGAAACATCGGAGAGTGTACAGAAGATCAAAGAAAATATGCAGAGGGCTCAGGTGAGACAGAAAAGTTATTACGACAATCGTCGTAAGCCCTTATCTTTTGAAGTGGGAGACCACATATATTTGAGAATTACACCCACATCGGGACTCGGCAGGAGAATGGGATTGAAGAAGTTGAGTCCGCGGTACTTGGGACCATATCTTATCTTGGACAGGATTGGAGAGTCAGCGTATCGATTGGCGTTACCGCCTAATTTGTCAGGGATTCATAACGTATTTCATGTGTCGCAGCTGAGGAGATATCTCTCTGATCCATCTCATGTGTTACAGCCAGAAGAAGTGGAGTTAAGGGAAAATCTGACGTATCATGTTCAACCATTCCAACTTCTCGAGAGGTCAGTTAAACAACTCCGTTCCAAGGAGATACCGTTGGTGAAAGTGTTGTGGAACAATAAATTGGCATGTGAAGCCACTTGGGAGCGTGAAGATGATATCCAAAATCAATATCCAGAACTTTTTAATTAGTAAGTAAGTCTAATTTTGCGGAATTTATTGTTGAGTTTTGTACTTTTTTCTGATTATATGACTTACACTTACGTCTCATTCTGATTAATTTTTGTGATACTACATGCTCCCTGACAGTTGAATGAGACGTAAGTCATTGACATAAACTGACATCCTCCTCTCCCTCCCCCAATGTTATCTGACTTAACACTTATGCAAGCGCAGATAAACTGAAAACTCTGTCTTCTTGACCAGAATACTATAGAGTGCTTGTATGCATGAGTAACGATGAATAACTGACCAGAATCAACTTCAACATATATCTCAATAAAATTTTGTACTTTTCGTTCAGCAAATACATCTATGACACATTCCACATCTTCATCATCACAAATATCGTTACTAGTTTAGTATCTTGTATCCTTACCAACTATAGTCTCTAGCTTGGCTATCAACCGATGAATGCGTTGGCTGCCTTGTAGCCCAATTTTTGTATATTCTCCCATTGAGTTCATTGTATGTAGCTATGTTGCACGGGACACGGGATACGACACAACACGACACACGGACACATTAATTCTAAGAAATGTTAGATTTCGACACGTTAGGACACGTTTTGGTATTAAATAATATTTTTAATATATATTATATTTTACTTTTAATACATATAGCAGCTCATAATAAGTCATATAATCAATCAAATATTTAAATTCCATAATATGAATGTAAAGAAAAAATAATTTTTCATGCCTTGTTAATTTTTTAGGTCAAGTTTCTTAACAGAAAATATTTAATTTATAAATTACTTTTTCATTTTAGTTAAAAAAATAAAATAAAATATGGATAAAAAAGAACATGTCGAAAAACGTTGACTGCGTGCCGGTGTTCGAAACGTGCCCGACACATTTGTTTTCCTAAAGGGTGTGTGAGTGCATCAGAGGTATGTAGTGCCCTGTTTGATTTTCATCGTTTTCATTTTTCCTTCAAATTGAACACCATTGTGACCTTCAAATTGTCTCCCATTGTGGTAGATAACTGTAAGATAGGTGTTTGAATTTGAGCTTATCTTTCACACAAAATTGGGTCAAGGGTTTGGCTTGGGTTCGAATTTTTGAAAAAAAATGGAATATGTAGATCTAATGACAATGATTTCACAAGATAAAGGCTTTAGAGACAGTGGGATGAAATATAATCATGCTGGCTTAGAATAGAGATGAGAAACAAGAGATTTGGGGTAGAGGACAGGTAAATGACAAATGAAGATGAAACCAACTCATTTTGTGGTTTTTGGCCGATAAATACTCGAGTATCAGTGTATGATACTCAAGTACATAATTTTATACTCGAGTATCTGGGTCAATACTTAAGTATAAACTCATGGAATGTATGACCACCTTCAACCTCCGAAATATACTCGAGTATATGGGTTACATATTCGAGTATCAATCCAGTCAACGGTCAAATAAGGACATATTAGTGTTATATTTAGGGAAAATATCAAAAAAATTAAATAATTTAAAAACGAAGACATAGTAATAATTTTTAATTAATTAAAGAGTACAGTAGCCAAAAATATTCTCGCAAAGATCCGTTTGTTCCCATAGTAGTTATATCCTTTGACATATATGATAAAAAGGAAAAGTAAAAAGTTAATTGGGAAAACTTAAAAAAAAACCCAATAACTTTCCTCATAATCATTTACCCCGTCTCCAAAATTTTGAATAATTTATCCCCTGACTTAATGTTTCTTTATCATTTACCCCCTCATGATAAAGAAACTCTAAGTCATGGGGTAAGTGATAAAAAAAATTTAAATAGGGGTGTAAATGATTCAAAAAATTTATGAGTGGGGTAAGTGATAATTGAAAAAACTCATAGGGGGATTTTTGAAGTTTTCCAAGTTAATTTGTCTTCTCCCCACAACAGAGAAGTCTCACAAGCTAGAATGACCCCATTTGCATTACATCTAAAAATTGAAAGTATTTAATATTTTCTTCTTCAAACAGAGCAATTTAATGAAAAAAATATATAATACTTAACACAAATATTGTTTTTTTTGTTATATAGAAATTGTTTAACTTTAATATACTAGAGAGTACATTTATTCACTGCTAAGTGAAAGGCGATAGCTCATCTCGATGGCCGTTTCCATTATACAAATTCCCGTTTAGCCTTCATAAACATAAATTTTCCAAATATTTTTAATTTTGGTTGTCCTCGGTATGGAGTTAAACCTAATAATGATTGGTCAACACTCAATGAGTTGATATGTGATCAAATCAAAACTAAGTTCAAAATTATAATTATACCATTAGATAAACTTTGAATTGCCAACAACTTAAGTCCCGTGTAGTTTTTAAACTTTAAAGGCTCTCCAGTTCAGCAAGAAGAGCTCCTACTCAAAATGTTAGATAAATAACTGCCCTTTGTATATATACCTCTGCCACTCTACTTCCATGAAAGAATAAAAAAAAAACCATATGTTTTGCCTTGGGCAGATGTGTCCAATCTAGGTTGGATGATTGATCTCGGATTCAAGTGTTTCTCTCTAGATATCTATGAGTTAGGTATCTAGGAGAATCATGGATCACTGACACTGACCAGGGCTTTCGCCATCAGAGGGTGTGTGCGTGTGATGCTCAATGAGTAGGGTTAGATTGTGTGTACCTTGTTGCTCCACCTACCTTCCTTATATAGCGCGGTTCTAGGGTTTGCTTGGGTTGGGCCGAGATAGAGAGTGGGCCTTAGTCCAGCCCACAACAGTTTCCCCCCAGCTCGGTAGGCTAAGTTATCAGGGTGCCGAGTTGCGTTGGTCGTCTGCTTCTGGTAGATCTCGGTTTTAAAGCCGGTATATAAGCATTCATAACACGCACTCACAGTATCTCTTCATCCTGCGACAATCATCCACGTGTCTTACACCATCATAATACGTACCGTCAACCATCTTCTGTGCCGTTCTAGCATTTAATGCGACTGCGCAGATATCAATCATTTGTCCTGTCAGGTGCTTTTACCCTTTTGCCCTTGCCTTTTCGTTTTCGCGGGTCATAACCTTTGAACTTCCCCTCTTTCTCCTATTTCACTGCCATTCTCCACCTTCCTCGTTTTTCTGCTTCCATTGCTAGTGTGTTGGCGATTTGCTGCATTTCATTGTGTTTCAAGGTCTTCCTGCTAAGTATCAACCTTCCCCATCAAGTATTTGGTATTAGTCGCTCTTCAGGTATGGTTTTTGCTTTCTTTACTTCCTTGTTCTTTGCCATTGTTATTGTTTGCGTTTCTGTCTTGTTGCTTTTCTTATTTCTTCAAACTCGCATTCGTCCCCTGTATTTTCGGTTTTCTTACCGTCGCCGGTTACTTAGTTACGTTTGCTGTTCTTGCCTGAAAAAGTTCCCAGTATGGATGAGGGAACTCCCTATGGATATAGGAGGGCCACTTGCCCTCGCTTTTTTGGCCGGAGTGATGAGATTCTGGCAGAGGAAGAGGCTAGAACTGCTGAGGAGGAGACGATTCGAAACCATGGTTTCTCTTCCGGTCCAGGACGTCGGCCACCGACTTCCGGCCCTGGACGTCGTCCTCCCGCTCCTGGCTCCGGACGTCGTCCATCAGTGAGATCATGGCCCATTGGTCGAGGGCGGTCTCAGTCCACCAGGCGAGGTCGATCCCGGGATTCTAATCGTGCTGCGGCCTATCCGTCTGCAAGCACCAACCCTGTCTCAGACAGTAGACATGGGCCCCATTCCCTTCTTATTACCGGCCAACGAGATGTCGTTGCCTTAAATCAATCCTCTGTCCAACCCATGTTACCTGCTCCTCCCTCTCGGAACCCAAATCTGTGCTTCAACTGTGTTTATCTCAGCGCACAATTTATCGGAAATGGCAACGATTTCATGGCGAACTTAGTCCTGGGCAGTTGCTCTCATGACCCCGGACTTAAAACTTCTGTTCCTATGACTTCTTCAGACAGCTCTTCCAGTTCTTCACAATGTAGTTTATTTAACTCAGGTGCGTGTATTTGCTGCTTTTGTTTTTTAATCCACCCATTTTGCTGTTCTAGGTTCTTATGGAGTCCCCTTATGCAGAACTCAACGTGGAGACTACATCATCCAACCTGGAGCTGGAGGCCGAGGTTGTAGCGGTTGAAGAGGGTTCCGCCCCTGTGGGTGCCAGCCTGCGCAGGCAATTCCCCTGGGTTACACAGGAGGTTCTTAGCTTCAGATCCTCCATGACCACTGAAGAGATATCCGGGTTGCCAATTGGGAACCCGGTAGGTTTTAACACTTTCTGCCCTGCAGAGGATGAGCCGGTGTGCTCGGGGAAGAACCCGCAGGAGCCCCCTTTTTTCTTTTTCTACCGAGATTTGATCACGAAGATCGGCATTCGCTTTCCTTTCTCCCCCTTCATAATATGCCTTTTAAACCATTTTTTGCTGGCTCCAACCCAAATTCACCCCAATGGATGGGCATACATTGTTGCTTTCGAGCAGCTCTGCTTATCCTTGTCGGTGAATTTTTCTGTCGCCCTATTTATGTACTTTTTTAATATTTATACCCCACGCTTCGGTTCTGAACCCCCCAAGTTAAAGGGTTGGGCAAGCATCCGGGGTCATATCAGTAAGCCTTCCAGGAGACTGTTTTCTGTATACAGTGACTCCTTCAAAAAATTTAAGGGCTCGTACTTCAAGGTCGTGGCCGAGGTTGGTGAGAGACCTTGGTTTGTTGGGGAAAAAGATGAGGGTAAGTTCCCACTATACTGGTCCCATGAACACTACCTCCGTAAGCCGGCTGACTACAAGCTTGCCTTATCTGCCGAGGAGAAGACCAGTGTTAAGACCTTGTTAGCCCATATTCGTACCCAGGGTCATATGAGTGCTGCTTCCCTGGTTGCTAAATCATGTGTTGCAAGTGACCAGCCCAGTATGCTTTTCAACATTTTTTTTATTGCCATCTTGATTTTGCTATACGTACTCTTTATTTGCTTGGTTTAGTCGGTGACCATCTTCCTCATTGTTTTACTTGCCAGGCTCAACGATGAATCCCAACTCGGATGATGTTCCGGAGTACTGCCTGGCCCGCCGGGGTAAAGGTGTCGCTCGTCCTCCTCCAGCGAAGAAGACGAAGGTTGCTGCCCCTTCTCCAGGTGCTGGTTCGTCCAACCCCGACCCCTACCGCGGCATATCCATCCTGGATTTGACGCATGATGGTGAAAGTTGGCTAGATGGGGAGCCAGAAGAGACCCCCTTCATTACTGGTGGCGGTGGCACGACCCGGGCCGTAGTGTCCGTTGACAGAGGCAGCGCCCCGCCCTCCCCCCTTCCTGCTGGTTTGAGGAGGGGTTCTCTTTGGGAGATGGGAGTTACTACAGAGTTACGTGGCGTGACTCGTGCTCCTCCCTCTTTTTATGGCTCTCCCCAACCATCCAAGGCCGAGGCTGAAGAACTACAGAAAGCCGAGCTGTACCTATTCAAGGAGGCTTCTTTAATGAAGTCGTACTCTCTTATGCTGGAGAAGCACTCCGAGGTGGTAGCCGAGAAGGATACCCTGAAAGGTGAGAAGATCGCACTGCAGGGCGATCTTGACAAGCTAAGACAAGAGAATCAGACTTTGACGTCTGACTCGGCCGAACTAAAACTGTCTCTGCGGCGTTCGGAAGCCGACCTTAAATCTGTTTCGGACTCCTTCGGTCTGGAGGGTGGGAAGGATATCTTGATTAATTTTGTCAAGACCAAGCTATCCATGCTATTCGAGGCGAAGGCAAAGCACAGGGAGATGACTTCACAGCTGGAACATATGAGAGTTCAGCAGGAGGAACTGCAGACTAACTACGATCAGTGTCAGTCTGCACTTGAGAAGGCTGTTGGTTCCGCTTTTAAAAATGCTGTGAACCAAATAAAGTATTTCAACCCTGAAGTGCCCCTCAGCCTGGATCAACTGGATTGCTTTGGCTACGTTAGTGGTGGTGTGTTCTACTCCTCAGCCGAGGAACCCAACGCAGCAGATGACGAGGATGTCGTGCCGAACCCTGAGATTGAAGCTGCAAATCGGCAGTTGGACACCGACATCCAGGCAGTTTTGAGGGGGGATACCCCATAATTTGTAGTGTTATGCTGGTATTCCGGCTGTATGCTGTAAAAACACTTTTTTGCGCTAACTTGTCATTAATTCAAGTATTAGAATTAATTTTTGTTTAGCTTGTAGTATGTGCTGTATTTGCAATATCCATCTTGTATATTCCGAGCTACGAATTTTTCTTTTAGCCGGGAGAATGTGCGAGGGCGTCCCCTTGGCGCATTATCCCTCCTTTTTTGAATATCCATAATTTGAGATGAGGTTAGCACTCTCAACCCTGCCCTTTAGGCAAGGTGGGTTCAAACACCCCGGCCTATTTTTCAACTCTCGAGTCTCGGAACTCTCGATTTTTTTGCCCTTTTGTGTAGGCCAAAAACGGGTTCATATAGCTCGGATTTAATTTGTAGACTAACGCTCAACCGGGCTCTTTTGCACGCAGCGGGTTCAAGTCTTTAATTCAGGCTAGAACACTCGACCCTTGCCTATTCGGCAGGCCGGGTTCCAACGTGTCGGATCACAACGAGTTTGTTTTTTTTAAAAAACGCTCATTCCTGCCCCTTAGGCGGGACGGGTTTCAAAATGTCGGATGGCGACGAGTTTAAGCCTTCAATCCTGCTTTTAAGGCAGGTCGGGCTCCAGCATGCCGGATTGCGACGAGTGTGAGATATTGGACCTTACCTTTTTAGGCATCGGTTCCCATACGTCGGCTTTTGTATGCATTGCATAAGTTGCCAAAGTCGGAAATCACAAAGTAAAAATAATCTTGTAAATAAACGAAAATGACATTACACATTTGCAAATTATTGAATTATAAAGCCAGAAAAGAAACTATCCCTTTTGTTTTTTCATAAACAAGATGTTCAACTTAACTGTAATACTTTTTCAATTTATCTGCATTCCATGTTCTTCCCACATGCTTCCCTCGCAAAGTTTCTAGCACGTAAGCTCATTTGGAAAGTTTAGTTTTGATTCTGAAAGGCCCTTCCCATCTTGGAGCTAGCTTCCCCTACGAGGCATTCCGTCCTCCTATGTCCGCCCTGCGTAAAACCAATTCTTTTGCTTCAAATGACCGTGGTCTCACTTTTTTATTGAATCGGTTAGCCACAAGTTGCTTGGCCACATAGTTTCTGCAGTGTGCCATAGTCCGGATTTCGTCAATCAGATCTAGCTCGACTGCCATCTTGTCATTGTTGTCCTTTTCTGCTTGCGCAAGAGTTTGAATCCTTCTCCAAGATGGTTCCCCTAGCTCCACTGGAATCATGGCTTCACACCCATATGTTAATTTGAAGGGGGACTCTCCCACAGAGGTTTGAACTGTGGTTCTATAGCCCCATAACACGTAATAGAGCTCTTCTACCCATTTACCTTTAGCGGACTGCTCCATACGTCGGCGTAATCCTTCAACTATGATTTTATTAGCCGCTTCAGCTTGACCATTTGTCTGAGGGTGTTCAACCGAAGCAAATCTGTGTCGGATATGAAACCCGGCCATTAGGCTTTGAAACCCTTTGCTGGTGAACTGGGTTCCATTGTCCGTTACAATTTCATCTGGGACCCCAAACCGACATATTATGTTTCTCTCTAAGAAACACTGGATTCGGGCTGAAGTGATGGTAGCGATTGGTTCAGCATCAATCCACTTAGTGAAATAATCAACCGCGACTATTAGCCACCTAAGCTGACCTTCTGCTGCCGTAAACGGGCCCAAGATATCCATCCCCCATTTATAAAATGGCCATGGAGCCGTGATAAAACTCAGCTCTTCAGGTGGAGCCAGCAAGTTTTTGCCATGCTTTTGGCATTCATCGCACCTTTGCACGTGATCCTTCGCATCACTCGCCATGGATGGCCAAAAGTAGCCGGCCCGGAGTGCTTTCCGAGCTAGGGCTTTCCCTCCGACGTGCTGGCCATTAATCCCTTCATGTATCTCGGATAGGACATATTGTGCTCTATCCGAGTTTAAACAATTTAACAAGGGAGAGGAGATCCCCTTTTTATACAATTGCCTTTCAAGCATGGTATATGATGCTGCATCTCGGATGAGTTTTCTGGCTTCTTCTTTTCCCGTAGGCAAAGCTCCCCTTTCAAGGTATGCAATGAGATTGCTACGCCAATCATCTATCTGCGAGATTTGCATTATGCAGGTTGGCTCAGGAATATTCTGCTCTATCATGGTTCTGTAGTTGCCCCATCCCTTTGTACTAGCTAGCTTGGATAATATATCCGCCTTGCTGTTTGCATTTCTTGGGATGTGGCTGATTTCAACTTTCTCGAAATGTGCCATTATCTGTTTGGCGTGGTCTAGATACTTTACCAGCAGGGGTCCTCTTGCTTGATAATTACCTTCGATTTGTGAAGTGACCAGTTGGGAATCACTACAAATTCTAATTTTTCGGGCTCCAAGCTCCTTAGCCTGAAGGAGGCCGGCTATGAAAGCTTCATACTCTGCCTGATTGTTAGAGGTCTCGAAATCCATTTTCATGGAATATTCTACTGCAACTCCATCTGGATTTTCTATTATAACTCCTGCTCCACTTCCCTTTGAATTGGAAGATCCATCCACGTATATTGTCCACTTATCCGGATCGTCAGAAGAGATGTGCGTAGCCGAGGTGAGCTCCCGAATAAAATCGGCCAGAGCTTGCGATTTGATCGCCTTGCGGTTTTCAAATGTTATATCAAATGCAGATAACTCTATTGCCCAGATCATCATTCTGCCTGCTAGGTCGGGCTTATGTAATACTTGCCAAAGTCTGATCGAACCAGGATCTTGTGGGCTTGAAAGTATGCCCGAAGTCTTCGAGCTGAGGTCAGGAGTGCGAAAGCTATTTTCTCCAACCGTTGATATCGAAGTTCTGCCCCCTGCAAGAGCCGACTTACAAAGTAGATCGGTTGCTGACCTTCTTCGTCCTCTCTTACCAGAACCGAGCTAACGGCCAGGTCCCCAACTGACAAATATAAGATTAAAGTTTCCTGCTCTTTTGGTTTGGCCAATACGGGAGGGGAGGCTAACCTTCTTTTAATTTCTTGGAAAGCAACTTCACAATCTGCATTCCATCCATACTGCACCTCTTTTCGTCGTAGCTTAAAAAATGGCAGAGCTGTTTCCGCCGACCGGGGTAAGAAACGGGTGAGAGAAGCCAGCCGCCCAGTTAACTGTTGTATTTCTTTTTTATTCTTTGGTGCCTTCATTTGTAACACGGCTCCACATTTATCCGGGTTTGCTTCTATAACTCGGTGGGTTAACATAAAGCCCAGAAACTTTCCCGCGAAAACTCCAAAAGCACATTTTGCTGGATTCAAACGGATGCGGTGCTGTCGTAATTTGTTGAATGTTTGCTCCAAATCTTGAACATGTGTTGCCATGCCAGCTGACTTGACTATCATGTCATCAATATATACCTCGCACATTTTTGCCTAGCTGATCCGAGAAGACCCGATTCATCATTCTCTGATACGTGGCTCCCGAGTTTTTTAACCCGAAAGGCATGACATAGTAACAGTAATTTGCTTTTTCTGCAATAAAGGCAGTTTCCTCTTGGTCGTCGGGGTGTAGCGGAATTTGATTGTATCCTGAGTAGGCATCCATAAAAGACAAAACTTGGAATCCAGACAAACTATCAACCAGCTGATCAATGTTAGGCATCGGGTACGCATCTTTTGAACATACCTTATTCAAATATGTGTAATCCGTGCATACCCTCCATTTTCCGCTTGGCTTCTTAACCATCACCACATTAGACAACCAAGTTGTATACTATATTTCCCGAATGAACCCTGCTTCCAGTAACTCTTTCACATGGTCTTCTAAAACCTGCCGACGCTCTGAGCTGAAATTCCTTTTCTTCTGGGCTACCGGTTTTGATCCCGGATACACAGATAGCTTATGGCAGCAGAATGTGGGGTCAAACCCCGGGATATCTGATGATCTCCAAGCGAAGACGTCGTGGTTACGGTTAAGGCAAGCAGCTAGGCAACTTTTGTCATCCTGCTCC
>JAVKPL010004905.1:0-23501 GCA_032173675.1 Gastrolobium villosum | reverse complement strand
TCTGCAATTCTATATTTCTGCAAATGACTTTTGACATGGAAGATGGTCAAACCATCTGAGTCCATCATCTTTAATATAGCTTTTGGTGTTGCCTCTACAGTCAAGAAGCCAATAGAGGTTACTTACTCTCAGAAGTTAAATAGATGTTCTTCCAATTGATAATTTAGCAAGTTACTTACTCTCAGCACCCCCAAGGCGATTCACACACTCAACAAACTTCTCATGAAGATCATTTGTCCATCTTATACGTGTTTTACTTGAGACTACTGTCCCATTAGGAGAAAAGTTTCCAAAAGTATTTGACACACTTCCTGCTGAAAATGTTGGAGGCAACTTCTCTTGCTGAGATGAGAAGCTCAACTGTGCAACTGGGAAGTTATAAGAGCCACGAGCAACCTGAATATAGATGCAATAATATAAGCCAATTGAGTCTTCAAAGAATGGACACAACACAAAAACTTTGCAAAAATACTTACTGTATGGTCCTGATTTCCTTTGTTAGGAAATAATGAGCTCCTGCTAAATGATGCAACTCCATCAATGAACAACTTTTGTTGTTCAATTGGAAGGAACTTGGTACCAGGAAAATTCCCACATGAAATTTTATTGGATTTTTCAGGGGATTCACGGCATTGATTACAATTCAATTGAGACTTCACCATGGCTTGCAAAGTGTTTGACAATTCAAAGTTGGAATCAGGTTGGTTTGCTGAGTCCAAGATAAGTTTTTCCCTGGAAGATTGATACAATGGGAATTCCACATCATTAACCTTATAGAATTGAGAGCTTAAAGATTGATTACCAACTTGGCTATCATATTCTGCAAACCCCATGCAATGTTCTGCTGCATAGAAAGCAGAAGCTGGTGACTCAAAACGGCTCATAATGGTGCTAGATGATTTTACAGTGCCTATGTTTTGTAACTTTTCTGCTTCTCCTCCTCCTCCAGCCATGGCAAGTGACTCTTTGAGATCAAAATGTTGACAAAAACGATTGCCAAATTCAGAATTAAAATCCCCATTTAGTTCATGATTTTGATGAATTAGTCCTCTACAATCATTCTTGTTCTCGTTCATTGACAAGCACCCAAATATTCACACAGAATAAGAACTTAGATGGTAAGAAGAACCAATAGATATTTGTTAAAATTTATGAGGTAGCATACAGAAATCTTTAGAAGCTCATCCTTTATTAAGGAGCACCAAATGGAAGGAGGTGAAAAGAATAAGAAGAAGAACAAAAAGAAGATTGGAAAGGTTATCAATAGTAATGCTGATTCGAGCCTATGGCATAAAATTCTCTCTTATATTCCCTGAAGGCTTCAGGTATAAGATCTGAATCTTAATTGTCTAAATGCTACCATGCAAGGTCATTTATTCTTAGAAAAAGATAAGAATGAACAAATAATAAGTTGACATTAACAAAGTTACGGTACATAGAAACAAACAAAAAAAAGTTTTGTCTAATGTTGTCTTCACTTGAATTTAAACGAAGAAGAAAAGAGAGGAAAACTAAAGTAACTAAACTATAGATGAGTTACAAATAAGAGGTTAAAATAAGTCCCATAGAGGACAACTAAAGCAACGAAGCTAAATAGGACACACATAAGAGGTTAAAAAACAGTCCCATGTTGGATCATCTTAAAATTGGAGAATATAACTGTTAAAGATATATAAAACCATTAATATAACCTAACCCAATACTATAAGTTTTTGTTGAATTATTTCTTTACATGGTAATAGAGCCTCGTGTCCCGGGTTCGATCCTCACCGCCTCTCACTTTCTCTTGTAGAATTTCTTAGCATAAGTAGGTGGACCTGTGCATTGTCCACCCTTTCAACCCAGTGTGGGCTTACCGTGTGAGGAGGCGTGTTGAGATATATAAAACCATTAATATAGCCTCAGCCAACAGCTTAAGTTTTTGGGTTGAATTGGTTCTTTACAACAATGTAGTAATTAAATGTTAGATAAAGATACTGGCATAAATTCACACATGATATATCTTATAATGGATTCGGATGGTAAATATATATAGAAAATCAAATCTTTCCTTCTCAAAAAAAAAATTGAATTATAGACTTCAAAAAATCCTGTTCCATAGGTTGGCACTGCATCTTGCAAAGTGGGGTATCAGAAATTACCGGAAAAGTGCATCTAATTTTATATTCATATTAAAAGCAAATGGGACTTTAACTACAAGATTCCCAGTAGAATTCAGTAACCTAATGGGCTTTCCATTATAAAAAGGTAAATAAGATAGAGACATAATTCAGCGCATTCATATGCGGTCTAAATTCCTTTATGCCATTGATTTTTCTTCAGACATTTTGTTACCCCTCTTTCTTTCTTTTTTTTCTTTGAATTTTACAGCCTCTAGTCGTCTATGATAAAGAGGAGCAGATTTTTGGAACAATGGGAGTAGATACTCCCTTACCAAAAATTAAAAAAAGAATGTTATGGAAGGAAATAATCATAAAGATAAGGGTAATATAAATGTGTTATTTTTTCATATTTAATAAAAAATGTTCTGATTAATTGGTACATCCATAGTACCATCTAGGGAGAGGCATATGTACCGTAATCCTTGGACTCGCACCCGAACTTTGGATTAGTCTCATAGGCGGCAGATCAAAGAGTCGAACTCGCGGGAATACTGAAGGGTTCTGATTCGCCTCAAAGAAATAATTAGAATCATTTTTCAAAAAAAATAAAAAATATTTTCGTCAAAGAGAACATTTTTTAAGTTCCTTATGACATTATGACATGTAGTCTTGTCAAATAACAATATTGACAATTTTATTTTATTTTTTTCAGATTTTTAATGAAGATGCTTCTTTTTGGTTATTTCTTTTCTTGGTAAACAAGGTTTCACTTTCTTTTTCACTTTCGGACTAGTTGCGGACACAAAAAGGGAAGGAATGCTAGAGATACAACTCATCAACAACAATTTACACGCCAGATAACTTTTTCCTCTTTTACAGTAAAAATATTGACTACTCAAACACCCTTGTGAAACTTTACAAGCTGGCATGCTATAAGGTTATATCCTAAATTAATAATAATAATATGTATACACGCCAACAAAAACTGAATGGAACCATCGATTATTAACGAAGCCTACAAAGTTATTTTATAAAACTCGGTTCAGATTTGATAAAAATAAAATAAAATTTAGATGCCATTTTCTTGTTTATATGTGGATAAGGTTCTTCTAAAATTAGCTTGTCTATAAAGTGAGTAAATAACAGTATACTCACCTGTGATTTAATTATATATCGTGAGCTTAATCTATCTATTGAAATTCTAAAATGAATATTCTCATACTTGGTCACTTGACAAACTTACTTCAAATTTATTTTTATTTTATTTTCATTTTGTATAGGTACGAGTGTGTTGATTTTCCTGGTTTCTGTTGAGTTTGAACTGAAATCCATTTAAGATTGTTATTTATTGTTTCATATTTTAATTTTAAGTTCATATCTTATGATTAATACTAATAAATATGAAAAGGTAGGTGAAAGATATGAAATAGATTCGTTCGTAATAAGAAACTAAAAAAATTATAAAGAATATATGAGAGGTGTTGCTTGTCAAATAAGTCATTACGGATTGGTTTAGAAAATTGATTGAGGTGAAAAAAATAGGGGAGGTCAAATTAAGTAATATTGTAAAAAATGGTTTACAACTTTGTTCATAAAAGATGTAATAGTAATGAGGTCAAATTAAGAATATATGATAGGTGTTGCTTGTCAAATTGTTCACTACAATTACAAAAGTTGCAGTTTTTTTTTTTTTTTAAGTTGCATTATAATATTATTTATAATATATTTAATTAATTCTCATCAATTTAATGTATTTATATTGAGTCAAATCACATTAAATTTAAGTATACTATTTACAATATTTTAATAATTAATATTTTTCACAAACTTGTATAAGAGAATGTAGTATTTAAAACCCCCACCCACCGGCAAAAAACAAAAAAAAAAGACCCATTTGTTGTACACTGACAATAATAAATTAACAGGAAATCCCCACCATGTATACTTTTATTCAGTAGCTGTTATTATAATAATGCAGTTGTTTAAGAAGTGAAGCAGTCTATTATCTTATTGGACAAAGTATAGTGGACAAAAACAAATAAATAAAATTAAACAAGGTGAAGAAAATATCAGGCATTTTTCTAATTGGGCTGACTTTTCACACAACCGTTGAAAACTAGATCGGTTAGTCAAACTGAGAATTGATCCTTTCACCGAATACATTTTTAGTAGTATGTTACATTAAACATTCAGTGCATCTCACTAATGAAAATTTTATTTTTTTGTCAAATTTTTTCGCCCTCTATATGATGTGTAATGCTTTCATTGATCGAATATACTGAATCTAGGTGTAACAATAAAGATTTATTCCATTTTTTTTTGGTAAACGTATTACACCTTTTAATTAAGATCGAAAGCTTTAACAATAATAATAATAATAATAATAATAAAGAAATTTAAGAAGTGTTAAAATTAGTGAACCAGTGACCCGTTTGAACTTGTTTTGAACTTCTAAAATCGTTCCAATTGATGACATTTTTTAGAATTTTCAGCATATTTGAATTTAATCATGTTGAGAGAAAAAAATTTATTTTTTTAAACAATTCTGTAAAAAATCTCTTGATTATAAATTTTTTAATATAAAATAAGACAAATTTTATTTTGGGAAAAGTGTGTGTCCTTTTAAAGAACTCACACTAATATCCTCCTTTTAAGAGAGATAAAGGAACAAACTATGGGAGAGGGAGAATGGAGGGAAAAGTTTGTAATTTAAAATTTAAAAAAATACACTACATTCATCTAAAAGGACCATCCTTTTAAATGACAAATACTAAACCCTTTTATTTTTTTTGCCCCATTAACTTAGGGTTGATTATTGCATGTGATGTGAATCATTGTTGTTAAAATCTTGATTTATTACTATGATTTTACATTTTTTACGATTTTTTTATCAAAACAATTTTACTAATATTCCAAATGATTTTATGATTTTTTACGTTTTTTTACATTACGATTTTACATTTTACAATTTTTTAAACCCCTTCCGAATTTTACTTAAGATCTCGATTTTAACAACATTGATGTGAATGACATATATGATTTTTGAATTAACTTTATTTTCCTATTCTGATACTATAGAAGTTAATTATTATCTTTCGATTCTTGATATATATATAGGGTTCGCTTTTTCTGCAGTTACTGTAGATAAGTTATCTGCAGTAAGCCTAATACGACATTGTTTTGGGGCGGAAATCATGGTGTTTTTGTAATTTTAATTTATTTCAGGGTTATAATAGTCTTTATATTTATAATTTTTTAAGGTTTCAATAACAAAACGACGTCGTTTTGGGAATAAATGCAGTAACTTATCTGCATTAAATACAGAAATATTTTCCCCATATATATATATATATATATATATATATATATATATATATATATATATATATATATATATATATATATATATATAGGATATTCTTACACCGGTGTAAGAGTTAGAAGTCTTACACCCAATCTTGACCGTTGATCCACTTGTATCCAATGGCTCACATTATTAAAAAACTTGAGCCCTTAGATATAAGTGGGATTAAGGGACAAGATTAATAGTGTAACTTACACTGGTATAAAATGATCCTAACCCATATATATATATATATATATATATATATATATATATATATATATATATATATATCAAGCAGTTTGAAATATATTTATTTTTGTCTATTCAAAAATTACGTCGTTTTGTTTATTTGTTTTCATATATTAATTTATTCATCTTTAAATGGTTATCATTCTCTTTTTCTCTCCATTCGTTTATCACTATTGATCCATCTTTGTACGGTTATGATTCAGTAGTTAGATATAAAGTTATCTCAAACAGCGTGAGAAATGATATATATATATATATATATATATATATATATATGAGAAAAATATTTGTCCTTTTAAATGATATAATTTTTTGTCATTTTATATCATAACTGTTGGATTTTATTATGAATTACTAATTAATTAATAAATTTGACCCAATAAATCTTAACCGTTGATTGATAGAAATCAACAGTTAGGATCTAAAGTGACATAAAGTTATATCCTTCAGAAGGAGAAATGTTTATATATATATATATATATATATATATATATATATATATATATATTTCTATAATTACTGCAGATAAGTTATCTGCAGTAAGTTAATACGATGTCATTTTGGAGCAGAAATCATGATTTTTTGTAATTTTAATTTATATCAGGGTTATTATAGTCTTTATAATTATAATTATTTAATTTTTCAATCCCAAAATGATTTCGTTTTGGGGAATAGATGCAGATAACTTATCTACAGTAACTGCAGAAATATTATTTTATATATATATATATATATATATATATATATATATAGGTAAAATCATTTCTACAACCACTTTACGTACAGCAACGACATGTGTATGGTTATGATTCCCCACATTTAATGCTTTCATCATTTGTATGGTTATGATTCCCCGCATTTAATGCTTTCAAGTATATATATGACAAGTATTTGATTGTTGCACGTACAGCAGCTGCAGAAATATAAACCCTATATATATATATATATGTATATATATATGGGGCAGGATATTCTTACACCGGTGTAAGAGTTAGAAGTCTTACACTCAATCTTAACCATTGATCCACTTGTATCCAATGGCTCACATTGCTAAAAAATTTGAGCCCTTAGATATAAGTGGGATCAGTGGACAAGATTGAGAGTGTAACTTACACTGGTGTAAAATGATCCTGACCCATATATATATATATATATATATATATACACACATATACGGCTTATCGTTTCTCAAGCTGTTTGAGATAATTTTATCTTTGCCTACTAAATCATAATCGTACAAAGATGGATCAATGGTGATAAAGGAAGAGAGAGAAAAAAATGGAATCATAACCATTCAAAGGTAAATCAATTAATATAAGGAAATAAACAAATAAAACAACGTAATTTTAGGGTGTCGAAAATAAACTTATCTCAAGTTGCCGGAGAAATATTTATCCTATATATATAGGGTTAGGATCATTTTACACCAGTGTAAGTTACAATCTCAATATTGTCCGTTGATCCCACTTATATCTAAGGGCTCTAATTTTTTAGTAATGTGAGCCATTGGATACAAGTGGATCAATGGTCAAGATCGGGTGTAAAATTTCTAACTCTTACACCGGTTTAAGAATATCCTGCCTCACATATATATATGGGTAAAATGTGTGTCATTTTAAAGATGTAAAGTTATGTCATTTTAAAATAGAGAAATAGATAGATAAAGGAAGAGAGAGTTGACAAAAAAAACAAAGGTGTGGGTCCCATCTTTTTGTGAGAGTGAAAGGATATAAGTTGTGTCATTTAAAAGGATAAAGATTTTTCCCTATATATATATGGGTCAGGATCATTTTACACCAGTGTAAGTTACACTCTCAATCATATCCGTTAATCTCACTTTTATCTAAGGGCTCAGATTTTTTAGTAATGTGAGCCATTGGATGCAAGTGGGTCAATGATCAAGATTGAGTGTAAGACTTTTTCTAACTCTTACAATCGATGTAAGAATATCCTGTCCCATATATATATATATATATATATATATATATATATATATATATATATATATAGGGCAAGATATTTTTACACCGATGTAAAAGTTAAAATTGACCATTGATCCACTTGTGTCCCTTAGATAAAAGTGAAATCAACGGACATGATTAAGAGTGTAACTTATACTAGTGTTATATATATAATTCATGGGATATATAAAGTTGGAACAATCCGGAATAGATGATTCCCGGCCATAGTGGATGAGCATGATAAAATTCATATTAATTAAGTATAAAACTATTATATTGGCCGTTATCATACGAAGATAAAAATGATTTATTTACCTAAATGTCATATCAGAAGTGGTTGGAATCAAAATAATGGGTTTAGCGTTAAGATAAAGGGTCGTGTAAAGAAAATGTTCAGCCTTTTGGACCTGACAAAGGAATAATCTACGTGGATAATTCAGTCAACAAAGTGTACGAAATCTGTCTTCTTCCTTGAAACCTTTAGCTAGCTTAAACATTCATGTGGACAAATCTGAATTGCTCAAGGTTGTTGCCGCCCAAAAGGAACCAAGCCTCTAATTGATGGTTTACTCAATTTCCAACATCCCTTCTCTATGGGAGTTAAGAACCTTGTTCCATGTCTTAATCCCATGATCAATGAAAACATTAGAAAGCGAAAATACTTTGTCATATAGGATTATATGCGGCAAAATACAACATCAAACTGGCACGTAGCCTGGTGACTAATTTTACTTAAACAAGAGATATATCATATTAGTCAAGGTTTTTCTTAGCAATCGTTCTTGTTGGCTTAAAAAAAGTTCTATATATACAAAATCATTTTGGGTAAAGTGTGTGTCATTTAAAAGGATGTAAGCCTGTGTCATTTTAAGAGAGAGAAAGAGATAGATAAATGAGGAGAGATAATTGACAAACAAAATAAGGGTGTGGGTCCCACTTCTTCGTGAGAGTGAAAAGATATAAGTTGTGTCATTTAAAAGGATAAATATTTTTCCCAATCATTTTATAAGAATTAGGGGTGTAAATTAAGTGAGTCACACTAACCTTTGATCTAAATAAGGCCTATGCAAAATGTTTTCAAGTTGTCCTAAACTCCTAACGTATTGGTCTGTTTTCAAATTTGACACCTCATCTAATAGTCATTAGATTAAAAAAATTTAATGGCGTTAGACACTCTTGATTGAAGTCTGACTAGTCAGATTTAGTGTAGTTTAGAAATTTATAAGAAAAAAAGTTTATTAATATATCCCCTCCCATATATATGTACAGTAAGCGAATCTAAGATTTGGTGCGGTCAAAAAATTATTATTATGTATGAGTAATGCATAGTTATAATATTAAAGTTATTTTTTTGTTTCTCTCTTCTCAATAACTTTTCAAACAGATGTTTAGTGATGCAGGAGAGAAAAAAAATAACTTTAATATTATAACTATGTAATATACCTATTACATAATTAATTTTTGAAGAAGAAAAAAACACAATTTTAATAATATAATTATGTAATACTTGTACTATATAGTTATAGTTTTTTTAATGTACCAAACCTTAGATTCAGTTCCGTGACAAGTTATTATTATTATTATTATTAATGGTTTATCATCTATCATTTAACATGATCATACAAACTTTCCTACACACACAACATTTTGTGGGGCCCGCAGTAAAAAAAAAACACTTCGGCACGCAAAACGAATCTCTATAACATAACACAATCACTTTTCCTACAACATAACTCTTATAAAACCCTATTATTATATATTCGTTTGTTTGTTTATTATTTTTTTCGTTTTTAATTAAAGAAAAGAAGAGTTGTCGAAGAATATGTGGAGGTTGAATAGGGTTCTATTTATTCTTTTAAAATCCGTGGGATACAGAGAAAAACATTTGCATTTTCCAAACATGGTAGACAACGCTGTCCCTTTTCCACATCTGGAAAGACAGAGAACGAAATTAACATATATATTATTGCATTAACATACACGATGATCTAATGCCAATTATTTTTTGTTTGAATCCGGTTTCAAAGCATTGACATGAACGCCCAAAAAATGAATTGGACAAAAGTTAATCAAGGAAAAAATAATGAAGAGTACTGGAAAAAATATAATAAATGTTGATTGACACGATAAAGATAAACTTGAATTAATTAATGAAATAATAAAATTAGATAACTCCTCGATTGCTAGCTGCATCTGATCTATTATAGTTGTAAACTACACAACATAAACTGACCCCTAGAAGCTCCAAGAGTCGCTTTTAGAGTTCCAATTTCCTACCCTCTTTTGTTTAGAGCAAAGGGGCGAATGAGAAAGGGTGGATCATAAAGATTCAAAATTCATATGGACCTAAAAAGGGATAATAATTAGCAAAAAAGAATTCAATATAACAGGCAATATTTTGATATTTCTAGGCCAGGCTTTGTATAAGTTGCTGAGATCGGAACTTTTTTTTTTTTTATCGGAACTAAATTTATAAGACTACGTGAATAATATTTTGTTTATTGATACAAAATATCATATATGATATGAGATTGGAATGGAATGAAAGCTTATATTTAATTATCTTCGAAGAACATATGATATGAGATTGTTTCATCAAATGGATTCAAAGTCCGAGTTAATTGGAAGAAACATGTGATCTTTGAATGATCAAGGTAAAATCAATATCAACATAAGAACACAATGCTACATGGATTCCTCAAATAACGGAAGGACACATTAAGGGAGGCAAGACTAGCGCATGTTTTTCTTTAGTTTGTTATTTATTTATGATAATAATTCCACCCTTACCGGAAGAAGGATGCTAAAAATAGGGCATGGTATATTGTAGTTTGTAATTTAGGATTTAGGTTTTAAGATTTATTTCCTCATTTTCATAACTCTTTGTTTAATATCAATTCTCAAGGATGGAGAGCATGGAATACGGTAACGTTCCAAGAATCTTCCAATTATCTAAGTTAAGCACAGACACCAATGAAAAGTATATAATATCAAATTTAACTAAGAATATTAGTCAAAGGAAACATGTTCGTAATATACAAAAAAAAAAAAAAAAGGAAACATGTTCGCAGTTGGGAAAAAGGAAGTTTTAAGTTGGATGTGATGGAATTTAAATTAAAGAAGGTGAAGTTATTTAAATTTAAAAAGGTGAAGTTATTTAAATTAAAATTAGTAAACGAAGATTATTATGACACTTCTCATCAAAGAAGTAAAAGTAGAAATTATTAAATAAAAATGGAAGTATTGTCATTTTCATTTATGAGTAAAGCAGTAGGTTTGAGTTTAAAAAAAAAAAAAAAAAAAGCAGAAAGTTTGACCACTTATTTTTTTTCTCAAATGCATGAGACAAAAGCAGAACATCGATCATGGATATTCAATTTACTAAAAATACAAAATTTCGGACTGTTTGAATTAGTTATATTTTTTTTTTAAAAGGTAATATCCCTCGAATAATATTGAAAAGAAAAAAAAGTAAACCAGTGTGTGGAACTATTATATTGCAATCTGAAAATTCAAGGATAAAACTAATAATGTAGAGATAGTTATCAGTTTTTATATGTAGAAGTGTTGTCTATATAAAATTTTAAAAAATATCATATGTTAGGCATAAGATCTCTAATTAATACATTGTCGTTGCATTCAAACCAACCTAATCTATTTATGTAAACCAGTACTTAAGGCTTAAGCCATTGCCATTGGAAGTTTGAACAACTTCCGAGCACCCTGAAAAAGTGGTGGTTTCCAAAAGAAATTTTTTGTATTTTGCTCTTTGTTGGGGGGTTATTAACAAAAAAAAATTATTAGCAACAACATTTGAAAAGACATTTTGTTTTTGTAAAAACATATGAAAGACTTCACCAAAAAAAAAAAATTGCAAAAGACAGGGGTTTACTTTGGTATTAGTATCATATTATATTGGGTTTTATATTTCTCATTTAACATGAGAATTCAAACTTTCCTACACACCCTTTGATTTCCGTGCTGATATTGGTCCTACATCTAATTTTTTCTAACACATGGGTCCACATGCTTTTTATCTCTACAACATGAGATTTCAATTCTCATTTAACATGAGAAATATAAAACCCTATTATATTACTTTACACATTTGTAAGTTTTAATATAAATCTTATACTTTTTACTTATAACTGAGTAGATTTTAATTAAAAAATTATACCTTTTTTGTTACGATATTATATTTTTATTAAAAACGTAAATAACTGCAATTTTTTTATAAAAAATATCTAAATTCATAAATAACTCATTAAATTATATTCGTAAAAATAATATGATGCTCCGACAGGTGAATCTAGGGAAGAGGCAGAGGCCATAGGGGCACAGACCATAATTATACGAAGTTGAGCCGGCCCATATATAGTGGGTTGGTTATTGATGGACCATTATGTAACTGTCACATAAATAGAAAGGATTTTGGAAATTGGGTCCACTAATTTTTGGATCTTGGCCTAAGTTTAGAAAATATTTAATCAATCGTTCAAAAAAAAAAATTTAATCCACTATAGACTATAGCTTTGGTGCAAAAACCCAAATGTTAATAGAAGTTCGGGTCTTCGGGATATCTTGGATTTGGGCCAAACAGTAATAAATCAAATTAGTTTATTAATAGAATCAGATTCTATTGGCTTAAAAAAAAAATTTCAAACCAATTTAATCCTATTCGAGCATAATCTCGAATGCGATTTGGCACGTGAGGGAGACACACGTGAAAAGGCACTTAAAATTTTAGAGTTTGTTTTAGAGTCACTTTTAGAAAGAAAAAGGAAGAAAGGGGAGAGTTTTATTATACATTCCCTTTGTTTGTAAGTTTAAAAAAATTAGGGAAGATAATTTTGTAAAATCAAGGTTCCCACAAGTTGGAAGGCTTGAAGGAGAAAATATTATAAATTACTTATTTGACCTTAGCATTAAAATGTGAAAACTACATAAATGAGAATCATTTTTTAAACTTGACATTATAAAAAAAGATCTAAATACCGACAAAATTTATCGACGGAAATTATTTCATCAAAAATAGTAATGGAACTTTTGAAGAAATCATATTTTGTTGAAAATAGAGCCGAAAAAAAACCACCGAAAATAGAGACTGAACAACATTTGGTCATAATCACTGATGGAAATTTCCGACGGAAAAAGATTTCGTCGCAATTTTTGAAGGAATCTAAATTCCATCAAAAAATTGAGGAATTTTTTTTTTCCGCCAAAACTTTCAATTCGTTGGGAATTTTTGACAAAATACTTTATCATAGGGAATTTTTTTTTTCATTGCAAATATTTAAGAAATTATTTTTGTCGAAACTTTTGATAGAAACTAAATTCCGTAGAAAAACATGCAAAACCAATCCTCATCATCAAATCTATGTGAAATTTTATGACGGAATTTTTTTCTATAAATTTTTTTGAAAAAAAATGTTATCAATCCGTGTGCAAATTTTTTACGGAATTTATTTTTCAGTCGAAATTCTCTAATGGAACTTTTTCGATGAAAATTTCGAAACAAAAAAGTCATCAATCCACGTGAAACCTCACCACATATCATTAATCTATGTAAAAATTTCCGACGGAATTCATTAAATAAATTTTTTTTAATGCTAGATTACCAAAAAAAATTATTTTAATGCTTTATTTTTTGACGGAAAATTAAGATTTTCGACGGATTATTTTTCGTCAAAATTTTGACGTAAATTTATTTTTCTCAAAAATTTGAAGGGATAGTAAATTCTATCGCCTTTGGGTGAAGCACGTTTCGACGGAAAAATTCAGTCGAAAAAGTATTTTTAGACAAAATTTCCATCGTTTGCAATGAAAAAATTATGTCGAAAATTGATATTTTTTAGTATTGTAAAAATTACATAAATAATTTTTTTATAAATTTTAAATTTCATTTCATTTGTAAAATATAGTAATTATATTAATTTTTAAAAAATGGTTAAATTGTAAAAATATCTCATTAACGATTAACCCTCCAATTTCTCCCTCATCATACTTTTAACTTTCAAAAGAGGGAAGGGAATACCCTTACTTCCCTTCCAAACTGCTAAACAAAGTCTTAGGTGACATTTGGTATACGAGAAATTTTTTTATTCCCGAAAATCACGATTCCCTCTAATATGATAGGAAAATTAATTTTCCGAGAATGGTACCAAAAAACTATTTGGTAAGTGAAAATATTCTCAAAAATATTGATTCCTGATTCTATATTTGGTTGACAGAAAAATATTGCAAAGAATATGTACTAAATTTACAAAATTAACGTATTGTTAAACCTTATTTTTTATTCACCGATCATTTCCCCTCAACACACTCTCTCTCACCGATCATGGTCAGAGTAAAAATCTCTCCGGCACCGTGGTTTTTAGTCTCAACTCTCTCTTACGGTCACCAAATGTTGAAGCTTTTGTTGAACTAAATTTGCGAACGCAACCTTTGGTCCCTTGTTGTTGTTGTTGTTCTGAATTCGTACAACGGTGGCCGATGCCAAGTCCGTATTTGATATCTCCTTCGCTAGAATTTTTGCCCTCGGCGCTTTTTCTGCATGTTTTGTTGAGGTATTCCACTTGTTTTTTCATGTCTCTTCTTAACAAAATGCTATCTTGGTTTTCTTTTATTTTTTCCCCGGGGATTCTCTTTCTGCCTTAGCGTGAATATGTTGTCTTCTTCCAGGATTCGATTTTGTGAACCAATGATTCATGGGTGGCAAGTTAATTTGGTCCAAAATAATTCGCAAACATTACCACCGGGTGGGAATCTGAAAATATCACCCATCTGGTGGTATTTTTACATAGGATTTTGCTTCACAAATTGGAATACCGACGATCTTATATTCCGGGATAAAATTTCACAATTCGTATATGGGTAAAGCGTATGTTATTTTGAAGGATGTAAAATTATGTCATTTAAAGAGAGAGAAAGAGATAGATAAAGGAGAAGATAGTTGACAAAAAAAATGAAAGTGTGAGTCTCATCTCTTTGTGAGAGTAAGAGTCAAAGAATATAAGTTGTGTCATTTAAAAGGATAAACATTTTTTCCTTCTTATATTAAACGTGGACAGGGGCAGACCGACATGGGGGGCTAGGGATGGCTCTCGCCCCCCTAAAACTCTGAGAAATTTTTTTATATATGGATACCTAGGTGAATTATTGAAGAAGGATAAGCACAAGTAATATGGACTATAGAAATTGCTAACCAGTGCCCCCTAAAACTCTGAGAAATTTTTTTATATATGGATGCCTAGGTGAATTGTTGAGGAAGGATAAGCACAAGTAATATGGACTAAAGAAATTGCTAACCAGTGCATGGATAGTGGCAATTAGAGAAGGTCGTAGTGTTTTGCTGTAAGTTATATTATAATTCAAATGGACAAAAAAGATTTTTTAAACATAAACCAAACAATTTAAACAATAATTAATAATTGACAAATAATTAAATAAGATATAAAAGTAGAAACACTTCCACAGAAACTGGTTGAATGGTTCAAATTTAAAAAATTAACTGTATAAAATAAGATAAAAATATAAAAATATAACCATTTTGTCTTATTAAAAAATAAAACCATTTAGATCTATATGATATAAAGCCGAATATGAATTGACAAAAATATAATATATATTAAGGCAAAAAATCACGATACATTTTATAATACAGTAACTTCATTCAAAATATATCGTTAAAAATCATATTCGGTTTATATTGTATAGTAAATATTTTTATTTATAATATAATATTTTTTATTTTCGTCCCCCGTCATATTAATTTCTGGATCCGCCACTCAACGTGGATAAATAAGATTTTCAATCTCAGATTCCCGAGAATCTAAAATTTATCTACGTGCCAAATCCTATCTTAATTAATAATACAAGACTTTATAAACTAGCATGCAACGAAAAGCTAGGCCACCCAATATTTGCAGCTGCAGAGTTAGTGCTGTAATGAACAATTTTAACTTAAAAAATTAAATTGTTAGGTGAATATGATATTGATAGTTATATAATATTTCTTTATATGTTTTCTCTCGTGAGAGTTTGTTGGACTTGAAAGGGTAAAAAATACATAAGCTCACTTATCCATACTAAGTTATTTTGATTTTGTGTTTATGTGTAATAGTCTTCTCCTATCTAATGTGTCTTTCTAAAACCAGGACTAACAAATTTCTAGAAATTGAATTTGTACACAACTATACAATGAATTTGAACTCAATTAAAAAAATGAATAATTCACTTACCATATAAATAAACATCCTTTATTAGAGATCTTTCATCTGTCGTGTGCAGTTATGCACTTGCCAGGAGCAATATTCAAATGGAGATTTTTATTTTGGCGAATCGGTATTATTGGAAAGATGGATTGGCTTGCTCCGAAGTCTCGATCACAATCTTGCATAATGCAACCTAGTAGGATAATATTACTATGTTATAACTTAGGGTTTTATAAAAGTTATATTGTAGGAAAAGTGATTATGTTATGTTATAGAGATTCGTTTTGCGTGCCAGAAATTTTTATTTTTTTGTTGCTGCGCGCCCCACAAGATGTCGTGTGTGTAGGAAATTTCATAAGGTCATGTTAAATGAGAGATGATAAATTCTATAACTTATTGGAGGTGAAAGGAGACACGAATGGGACTAAGGCCCAATGATTTAACACTAAGCATGAAATTTGGAAAGGGATGTTTTGTAGTTAGTTCCAACTAGACATATAATGGTGTAATAATATTTAGCTACAGAACAAACAAGAAAAAGCCCTTGCACACATTAGGTGGGAAGGAATGGACAACTGAAAGCTATCCCGCATTCTCATTTTCTTCAAGTTGGTATCATTTCTAAATTCTTTTTCAAATGCTTTTTTATGGTAAAAATATTTTCAAATCAATATTTGTGTCGGTAGTTACGAGTTCAGTAGCAGACAATGTGTATAAGGAGATTATCATCAATAATATACTCATTAAATGAGTTTAACACTATATCTTAATTCAAAATATTAAAACATTAAGTTTTATATCTTTTGGCTTATGTATATAGTACTTACTTATTTTATTCCTAATCAATGTAACACACGTGTAAGTCTGAATTTGCTCCCCTTCGAACCAAAAAAATGTGATGAGCCTCCAATAACAAGAAGAAAGGGTAATTCAAGAGTTGATTTTAAGGGGATTGTATTGGTGCTATTACAGGATAAATCCCTTACATCCTGCACACACAAAAACCATCGCTGTCAAATTTTTTTTTTTTTAACTCTCATGGGCCCATGCTTTTTTTGTTAGTGCAGGAAGAACATTTCTATTTCCTGTGACATAACAAATCTATTCCCCTTATTTTAATATTGGTTAAAATCAAAAATATATATTTTTTTTCTAGTTTCATTGGAGAATCTTCAAAAATAAATTGATTAGAAATGAACTTTTGTTTTTTTTTTAAAGAAAAAAAATATTTGATAAAACTTCATTTTCATCTCTTCTGGCTTTATGATATATCACTTAAGCTCTTAAGATTTGAAATTCTTCACTTAGACCCATCCAGCTTAAATAATTTATCATTTGACTCCACGTGGTATTTAGCAAAATATATCACTTAAATGCCTTATGCGTTTATAAATATAAAAATATTTATTTCTTATATTTTTATTTTATATAATTATAATATTATCAAATAAAATTATAATAAAATTAATAATTAAAAATATTTCAAGTTATTTATTTTGAAATTAATTTAAAAATTATATTAAAATTTTCATTTATTTTAAAAATACTATTTAAGATCAATTAAATATGAATTATCAACATAAGTTGTTTTTTTTAATTTATTTTCCTTAGATAATATTATAATGATATCAGATGAGAAAATAGATAAAATAAAATAATATTTGATTTGAATTTATTTTATGATAAAAATAAGTGAATTTTTTAAGATTTATTCTTATTTATTTTCCTTAAATGCATTAGATGAGGAAATAAAATAAAAAGGAAAAAAATATTATATCCTAATTTAATTTAAATAAAATTTTAACATAATACTTTTTATATATTAAATAATATTTTTTTAACATAATGTAAATAAATAATTTATATTTTTGGGTATATAATTTTTTAGGATAGGTTATTCTATCTACCTTTTTATCAACCTATCCTTGCTTATCACTCTCCAACAGGATTAGATCATCTCGACAGGAGAGAGAATTTATAAAGGTAGTCGAGATTCTGATATAATGATATTGGAGAGTTATAAACTGGTATGCAAAGATAAGCAGAAAAAGAGATGTAGGTAAATATAACTTATCCTATAATTTTTTAAAATAATGTTTAAAATAATTTACAAACATATAATTTTATTTTAATCTTTAATATTTAATTTTATTATAATTTTAATTTATAATATAATAATAATATAAATAAAAGTTAAGAAAAATAAAGTTTCATGTATATTATAAGACTACAAGGATCTATAGGTGCAAGGGCGGACCTACATGGGGGCGTGCATGGGTGGTCGCCCCCCTCTAAAATCTGAAAAAAAATATTTACATCCCAAAAAAATACATAGTATGTTTCATTTTTCATAACTGGTTGGTTACTTTAACAAAACTAGCATTGTGTGCCCTTTGGATCTGAAATGAGTTGCATTGATTTCATCTTGTTGATGATCGGTACACTATTTTTTGTTCAAAGCTTTCGATTTCACTTTTTGAGTCTCCTTCTTTTGCTTCAATTGATACCCAAAATTTGTTAGCATGAAAAAGAAGCTTGATACTTATTTTCCTGTTACGAGTATTTTCACTTTCTCTTTGTAAAGTTTTGATCTTTTTGTAGTTTCATGTTGTTCGAATGCTCAAAAACCAGAAGAAAGTGAAAAAAAATGGATATAAAATACTTGTAGTTTGCAATGATTTTTGAAATTTATTTGTTAGCTTTATGGTGCTTGCTTGATAATTGAAGTAGATGAGTCTGTAGTGATGTGGGCATTATGGAATTTTATGATGTTAGTTTTAGGTGCTTGCCTAATTTGGGTTCTACGAGTTTTCCCCTCTTTTTGGATTTATTTTAGTTATGTGATTATATTTGTTATTAAAATTATTTAATGGATGCATCTCTTGAGATCGTTGTACATATTTTTTTGTCTAAGATTGTGATTCTCCTAATTTTCATCATTGACATGGCAATGAAATAATCTATGTTAAATTCGTCAATTTAATATACTTATTAAATTATATTTTATTTAAAATTCTGTAAGTTGGATTTATTAAAATTTCCGCCCCCTTCATATAATCTTCTGGGTCCACCACTATATAGGTGACACATTTTTACAACTACATGGTATTTTGAAATTTTAGGGGGTTAAATTATACATTTTTATAATCACAGTGGGTCTAAATGATAAGTTTGTAACTATATAGGGGTCAAGTGATTAACCAAATAATTATAATGGGTGAAAAATGAAGTTATCCTTTGTTATTTTTAGAGTAAATAAAATAATTTCAGCACATAACACACACACCTATATATATATATATGAGAAAAGATTTCTCCAGTCACCGGAGATAAAGTTATCTCCAGTGAGTCCAAAACGATGCGCTTTTGGGACAGAAATCAAAGTATTTTTGTAATTATAATATATTACAGGGTTATATTTGTCTTTATATCATTATAAATTTTTAATCTTATAACCCACAACAACGTCATTTTGAATTCACTGGAAATAACTTTATCTTCGGTGACTAGAGAAATATTTTTTCTACTGACTTCAAATAAAAAATGTAAAGGACGCCACAATAACGTATCCGTTTTAGTTTTACAAGATAATTTCAACACTATTTTTAAGAAAAAAAGAAAAAAAGAAAAACAGAAAAACATTGCGGGAGTGCGACTGCTGCGGACACACAAATTGCATTATATGCTGATGCACGCTGCATGACCATTATTGTGCCGCTTTCATGTGTTTAAATTGAGAAATCGAAAATGATACGGTATTATGAAATGATGGTAGTTCAGTTGACGACAGGAAATTGAGCAAATGGAGAGAGAGCAGAGAGCATATGTTTTATCTTATCCAATATCGTCTTTGGAAAGAATTTAAAACTTTAAACCCGATATCCATCTCGAATCGGACTAGTCACGAAACAATAAATCAATTGGAATATCTCCAAAAAAAATGACATGACATTTTTAATTGGACAATATCAATCGGACAATATCGTGTTGGGTTTTTATTTTTAGAGTTAGATGTTTTTAGGAGATAAAATTATTTTCTACAGCATCCATATAAGTCCATGTAAAAAGAAGAGAGGAAAAAAATAAACCTCACCCACTTTATATGGGAAAGGTTATACTTACTACCTTTTTTCTTACTATTTCTTACTACTAAATCTAAACCATTGATTCCCGTCAATCTAATGGTTAGAATTTATGGGACCATATTTATTAATTAATTATTAAATAAATTATAACCGTTAGATTGACGAAAATCAACGGTTAAGATTTGGTAGTAAGAGGTAGTAAAAAAAATAGTTAGTAAGTATAACTTTTCCCACTTTATATATGTGTAAACGATAATTTTATCTCCTATAATATAAGAGACAGCTCCCATTGTTTTTATTCTCCAAGATGAGCATGGACAAATAGTTCTTTAGCTCCAAAACGTTGAGGCTACCAATGATTATAAACACTTTACAAACTTCAGCAATATCTGTGAATGACATCAGGACAGATAGCATATACTTGGTATGTATATAATGCAAAACGTTTACTTCATTATTGGTAAAGAAAATAAAGTTATGTGAATCTGTAGCCTTAATAATTGAAAGGTAAAGGCAAGCATTACGCAAGTAAATTTCGCAGCTGACTTGTTCAAATACAGTGTATTTGGGCGATAATCGATATCGTAGACTCTTTTCTTTAATGAATAATAAACTATTTGATTTAATTTATTTTGAGTAATTTTCTTCTTTTTGTAATTTTAGTGTGATTGATGAAGTCTTGCATTGATTACAAATTGATGAAGTTATAATCATATAAGTGTTATGGACCTGAGTAATGTCCAAATGACTTAAATCCTAAGGTAACTCTATAATTAGGAGCTACATATCATATGTATGATTAAGCTTTCTTTAATCTATTTTATGCGATCACAGAGCATACACACCACCTCCACTTTGACTAAGGCTGTCATATCGTGTGTCGTGATTTGCTATCCCAAGATACCTAATTTATAGAGAGAGCATCAGATCCTATATCAACCAACTAAATTACGGTTAGACATTTATGCCGCTAAGGCATAACAATAAGTGAAATTATCTTTCTATTTATTTTATTCGAATCTATCTTTTTCTATTCTTGAATGAATCTTTTTTATTAGTAAATTAGTTAATTATTCCTTTGAATTTCGTAATGTCGTTTTAGTTATTTAAATTCAATTGAATTTGATTATGATTATTTATTCTATATAACTATCTAATATAGAATAGTTTTGTAGAATAATTTTCTATATAATTTTTTTTCTTTGACTTTTCTTTTCACTATAGTTCATAAAGTTTTTATCTTAGAATTTTTGGTTAAGATGTAATGACAAGCTCAATATTATAATTCAAATATTGTTCTATCACTTAGATAAATCGAGTTTTTATCTTAGAATTTTTGGTTAAGATGTGTTTTGTTCAACTACCCTGCTTTTGCTTGAAGATTCCGATAAATCGAGTTACTCGGCTAAAAAAGAACATTGGCAAGTTTTCTTCATAGAACGAACACACATGGAAGAAAAAGAGATTAAATCAAAAGGGGGGAAATGACATAATTTGCTCAGAACATCAAAAGTTAAAATGCAGAGTTGCATGGGAGTTTCCTTGACAGTGATAGATGATGCTTGGGGAATATATTAAAGGAAAGGTGAAGTATTCCTATATCTTCCCAGGACACTAAATGTATCTTTTTGTACAAACTAAAGTTGCCTAGCTAGGCCAAGTTTTTTAATTTTATTTTATTTTCTTTGTTGATGTTATATGGATTCTCTCCACACTTGGCTAATGTCACAAGAACCATACTACATTTTTTTGAAGGTATGTAAAAGTTATTTTCTCACAATTGTTCTCCAACTCTCTTATCCTTAATGAATCAATTTCTTATCTTTTATCCTTTTGTCTCTATGTTAATAAAATTCTCTTTTTCTCTCCCTTTATCACAATTATCCCCTCTCACCTTCTTTAATTCTCCTCATTACACATGTTTTTTAAATCTAATCATAATCATCTATATAAGATCGCTATATCTCTTATTGTATATGGATAAGATTATATACAAGTAAACCAATCTTAACCAACCATGCAGTCCCGGATAAATTTATAAAGTTAAGGGATATATCGTATGAATAATATAAGGTGCGCAAGATTATGACTCCATCACCTTAAATAAAAGTCAGATAGAAACTTTAAATTAAAAATTTATAGAAGTTTATGTAAGAGTAATTGTAATTAAATAATAAGAATTATGTTTATAAAAAAAAATTATATCAAACTGTACAAATATAAATTAATGTTTATGTAAATATATACGGATATTCTACATGGTTGTGTGTTTGATCCTTGGCATACGAAGTCTCATATCTTGTTTTTGAAGGTGATAATTGAGTGCACGTAATTTGGTGCACGTCTCCTTCAAATCCAAGTAATTGAAGGTCAGACTGGACTATTTCACCAAAGAAAATAAGATTAAGATAAATTAAAGGAGATGTCTCCATATTAAGATTTGAGATAATCTTGAGTCAGCAAAGGTCAACATCTTACTGCAGTAAAGTGATTAAAAAAAATGTAGCACACATTGTTATCTTTTTACTTTAGAAAATATATACATAAATTTAAGATTTTTTTTTGTTATCAATTCCAACTACTAAAGTGTTTCTAAAGAGCTCACATAAAATATTTCTATTATCATACATTGGTATGTTTGAAAGTATTTCTTTTGTTTTAAAAAATTTATCCTTTTAGAAAAAAATAATTTATTACTTTAAAAAATTAGTAAAAAAGAAGAAAATATATTTTTTCATCACAGAGAATAATAGGGAATATTAATAGACTGATATACTATGTAATATTTAAATAAATGATAATTTATCAAATACTATATTGTTATATAATTTAATCTATTTATAAACTTTTTAAATAAATGCTTTTACCTTAAAACGAAAAACATTTTAAAACACCAAAAATAATGCTGAAAATAAAACACATTTTTAGTTACTATATGATGTGATGTTTTTTTTTTTTAAAGGATATATTCACCGATTACTTGAGTATTTAGTTTCAAGCATTGTTGGACCACAACTCTCCCAAGACCATTTGTTCTTCATTACCAAAACTCGAATGTGAAACATTTAAGGAGAACAAACTCTTTTAACCCTTATCATTTGGCACCACTAGGATTAGCCTAGTGATATTGGGTGTGTTTAGTGTGTACTAGATTGCAAGTTCGATTCATGTAATATTCAAAAAAAAAAAAAAAACCAAGATCACTTAAATCCGTGATTATTAATACGGTTTTTACAATTACATTAAAAGTATAATAGAGACTTTAATTACTTAACAACTTAAACTTTAAAAAGAGGAGTTTGATTAATAAAGGTGAAATAATTATTTGAAATATATAATTATGTTTAATATGAAAAAATATTTTTTTTTATCACATGTGATAAAATTATTTCATACAATTTCAAAATGATATTACTTGGAATTTTAGGTGAAAATTTTATCTCTTTAGTGACATAAATATTACTTGGAATTTCAAACGTCATTTGAAGTTACTAGAGATAAAGATAAAGTTATCTCGTAGGAGAAACACAAAAATAATTAAATAA
>JAVKPL010004904.1:0-23591 GCA_032173675.1 Gastrolobium villosum | reverse complement strand
AGTCTGCTTGGTTCCATCTCTGGTCTTGCTGGGCGAGGCCCAGTGAGTGTGGACCAACATTTCTCACGTCTATGAGATGCAGGGCCGTGTGATGACGTGGCCGTTCTTCGAGGAGTGTTTTCTGGGTCAGTATTTCCCGTATGATGCACAGGAGAGGAAGCAAGGGGAGTTTGACCATTTGGTTCAGGGCTCATTGTCAGTTGACGAGTACCTGGCCAAGTTTAATGAGCTAGTGAAGTTTTCACACTTCAGGATGGCGAGGCCTACTCCTACATTCTTGGCTGCTAAGTTTCGCAGGGGACTTAGTGAGGATATTGCTGGTTACTTAGCTGGGTCTGCTTCCAGAGATTTTGGGACACTGGTCCAGCAGTGTCGTGATATTGAGGACTTCTACAGCACGAGTAAGGCCAAGAAGGCCAAGATTGAGGTGCCACAGGGTACTGGTGGTTCCGCTCCCTGGAGGAACAGGAAGTTTGCAAACAAGGGCAAACAGTTGGCAGCTAAGCAAGCGCCAAACCAGTTTAAAAAGACTTCTACTCAGGGGAACACAGCTAGACCTCCTGCTCCCAGATGCTCGGGATGCGGGAAGTCACACTTTGGGCCGTGTTCTACCGGACAGTTGATATGCTTCCAGTGTGGCAAGGAGGGCCACTACTCCAGAGATTGCCCGACGGCGAGAGTTGCTGTAGTGCAGGCTGTGCCATTGCAGATGGTTCCTACTGGGGCACCAGCCGTGCCACCTACTACGGGGCGTGTGTATACTTTGGATCGTCAGCAGTCGGACAGAGCTCCGAACCTGGTCAGAGGTACTGTTACCATTGGTGGTTCAGCTGTTGATGTATTGTTTGATTCTGGGGCAACGCATTCTTTTGTTGCTACCCCTATTGTTGTGGGGCTTGAGTTGCCCAGTGATGTGCTTTCTCCACCGATGCGGGTGACCACCGCCACCGGAGAAAAATGTTTGACCTCCACTGTTCATCGCGATGTAGCGTTTCAGTGGGATGGCCGTGACTTCTCGGTAGATCTGATAGGATTGCCGATGGCCAACTTGGAGATTATTCTGGGCATGGATTGGCTGTCCAGAAACTGTGCATTGATTGATTGCTGTGCCAAGAGAGTGGTGATGTCTCCGAGTGGGTCCACAGCCAGTTCCTCACCGTTCATTTCAGTCCTGCAGGCGAGGAGGGCCTTGAGAGCAGGGGCATTTGGCTATGTCATGTTGGGAGGTCTGGTGAGTGGGACACAGGACGATCTCACTGGCATTCCTGTGGTGAGGGAATTCCTCGAGGTGTTTCCCGAGGAGATTCCTGAGTTTCCACCGCAGAGGGAGATAGAGTTCTCCATAGACTTATTGCCTGGTGTGGGGCCTATATGGTTGGCTCCATACCGGATGTCGCCACCAGAGTTGGCGGAGCTGAAGAAGCATATCGAGGAGCTTTCAGCGAAAGATTTCATACGGCCGAGTGTGTCTCCCTGGGGAGCACCGGTCATTTTTGTGAAAAAGAAAGATGGGACCATGCGGTTGTGCACAGACTACAGACAGTTGAACAAGGTGACAATCAAGAACAAGTTTCCTCTTCCACGCATTGATGATTTGCTGGATCAGCTCAGGGGTGCTTGCGTATATTCCAAGATCGACCTCCGGTCCGGTTACCATCAGATACGGGTAAAGCCGGAGGATATCCCAAAGACAACGTTTCACTCGAGGTACGGGCATTATGAGTACTTGGTGATTCCATTTGGACTCACAAATGCACCCGCAGTGTTCATGGACTACATGAACAGGATTTTCCAGCCGTACCTGGATCAGTTTGTGATCGTCTTCATTGACGAATCTTAATTTACTCCAAGACGGAGGAGGAGCATGCTGAGCACTTGAAGATTGTTTTGCAAGTGTTGAAAGAGAAAAAGCTATATGCTAAGCCGTCAAAATGTGAGTTTTGGCTCAAGGCGGTGAAATTTCTGGGTCATGTGATTTCCGTTGATGGAGTTGCGGTTGATCCTAACAAGATTGAGGCCGTGATGGATTGGGAGAGGCCCAAGACGGTTACAGAAGTGAGAATCTTCTTGGGTTTGGCAGGCTACTACAGGAGGTTCATAGAGGGATTCTCCAAGATGGTGCTACTGATGACTCGCCTTACCCGAAAGGAGACTCCATTCGTGTGGACACATGAGTGTGAGGAGTGCTTCCAGGAGTTGAAGGAGAGACTAACTACTGCTCCTGTGTTAGTCCTTCCTGATCCTGCGGAACAGTTTGAGTTATACTGCGATGCCTCTGGTAAAGGACTAGGCTGTGTGTTGATGCAGAAAAGGAAAGTTGTTGCTTACGCTTCAAGACAGTTGAACCCTCATGAGGAGAACTACCCGACTCACGACTTGGAGTTGGCAGCCATTGTTTTTGCTTTCAAGATTTGGAGGCATTACCTGTTTGGCATGAAGTTTGCTGTATTCAGTGATCACAAGAGCCTGAAGTATCTATTTGACCAGAAGGAGTTGAACATGAGACAGCGAAGATGGATGGAGTTCTTGAAGGACTACAACTTTTAGTTGAGGTACCATCCTGGCAAGGCCAATGTGGTAGCCGATGCTTTGAGTCGGAAATCCGTGAGCTTATCCAGCTTGATGATGAGCAACTACGAGGTGATCGAAAAGTTCAGAGACTTGAGAGTGAACTCCTTGTTTGTGGGCGCACTGCTCGAAATGGAAACAGCAGAAGTGATTAATGAGCTGATGGAAAAGATTAAAGAGGCGCAAATGCAAAGAGAGTGCCTTGATTATGTGAAGAACTAGGACGGTGTGTCTTGGAACGAGGATGGATTGCTGCTGTTTCAGAAGAGGATTGTTATTCCTCGAGGGCCATTGACCGAAGAGGTTATGGCAGAGGCTCATAAGGGCCGGTTTACTATCCACCCTGGTGCCACGAAAATGTACCAGGACTTAAAGAGAAATTTTTGGTGGCCGGGCATGAAGAAGGACATAGCGGTCTACGTGTCCAAGTGCCTTATTTGTCAGAAAGTGAAAATTGAGCACCAGAAACCGTCTGGTAAACTTCAACCTCTTGAGATTCCACAGTGGAAGTGGGAGAGTATTTCCATGGACTTCGTGGTGGGACTGCCCAAAACTCAGACTGGTTGTGACTCTATCTGGGTCATTGTGGACAGATTGACCAAGTCTGCCCATTTTCTTCCAGTGAAGGTGAGCTTCACTACAGAGCAGTTGGCCAAGCTATATGTCCGCGAGATTGTGAGGCTTCACGGGGTGCCCGAGAGTATCATCAGTGATAGGGACCCGAAGTTCACATCTCGGTTCTGGGAGGCGCTGCAGGAGGCTTTTGGTACACAGCTGAGATTGAGTACCACCGCCTATCACCCTCAGACTGACGGACAGACTGAGCGGACCATCCAGACATTAGAGGACATGTTGAGAGCTTGCACATTGGAGCAGGGTTCTGCATGGGATAGGTACCTTCCGTTGGTAGAATTCTCGTACAACAACAGTTTTCATGCTAGCCTGGGCATGGCACCCTACGAGGCGCTGTATGGTAGGAGGTGTCGGACTCCTACCTGCTGGTCTGAGGTTGGAGATAAAGAGCTATTTGGCTTGGACTTTGTCCAAGATACTACCCAGCAGATCCAGATGATCAAGGAAAAGTTGAAGCAGGCGCATAATCGCCAGAAAAGCTACTATGATGTCAAGCATCGACCACTGGAGTTCAGTAAGGGTGAGCACGTGTTTGTGAAACTTTCACCAGTCACCGGTGTTGGACGGGCACTCGGAGTGAGGAAGTTGAGCCCTCGGTTCATTGGGCCCTACCAGATCCTTGGTAGAGTAGGACCTGTTGCCTATCGACTCGCCTTGCCTCCGAACCTAGCCAACATCCACGACGTGTTTCACGTGTCTCAGCTTCGGAGGTACATAGCAGATCCTTCGCACGTGGTGCAGCCGGATGATGTGGAGGTTCGGGAGAACCTAAAGACTCCCGTCGGACCACTCAAGATCCTCGATCGAGGTGAGAAACAGCTTAGAAGCAAGATCATTCCGATGGTCAAGGTGCAGTGGACTGGGCGTAGCCCCGAGGAGTGCACGTGGGAGCGAGAGGATGAGCTTCTCCGATAGTATCCCGACTTTCGAGACAGATATGTTTCTGATTTTGAGGACAAAATCCTTAAAAATGTGGGGTGAATGTAAGAACCTGCACCGCTAATTAAGGTAATTAGTGAATTAATTATGATAATTAGAAAATGATTCCATAATTGACCTTAATAATTATTATTGGGCTTAAATAATTATACTGAGTGAGTAAAAATGCTTAAAGTCGCTTTTCGGAAGAAAAGCGCAAATACCGGTTCTGCTACCCGGTATAAATGCGTACCGGAAAAGTATCCCGGAAAATTATAACGAATGCATGATAATTACTAGAACATTATGTAGGACTTGTAAAACAAGTTTCAAGTCAAAATAATGTAATCTGATGCCAGAACTGATACTGGCTATGGAAAAGCGCGTACCGGAAAGGTGCTCCGAAAAATAAAATAAAAATATGAAAAATCTTAGAAAAATGTGTAGGTCTAGATTCCAAAGTTTGGGATCGGGATCTTTTGCGTTGCTATTAAGGCTAATACTGCGCGATAGGTGACAAATGGCCTATATATTCATTAGTTGGCTCTAAACCCTAGATAACTAACTTATGCTACGTGAGTTTTTGGTGGAGGCTGAGCATATTTTCTACTCCTTGCTCTCTTCTCCATTCCTTGAGCCAAGTTGCCACTTTTATTGAATCTCTTCACCTTTCCTCCTTGTAAACACTTGTGGGTGGCCTTGTGAGGGTGAGAGGTAACATTTCCTTGGTGATTCAGTTACTGTGTTTGAGGGTGGTGGGCTGAGTTGGTGAGCTTGAGTGGCTTAAACCTTTTGGCTTGGCATTGGTGGTGTCAAGGAGCCATCTTGTGGTGCAAGAACCCACCTTGGAGGTGCCATTTTCGTGCTCCTACTTGGTCTGAGCTTGAGGAGCTGTTGGTGAGCTCCAAGTGTCCTCATTCCTCTGTTTTTGAGTTTTGGTAAGTTATACCAACTATGATCATGGGTTTAAAGGCTTAAAAATGGAACCTTGATGCATGTATTTAACTAAGTTGATAACTTAAGGGTGGGGTAGGTTAAACACACCTAGAAATGCATGTTTAAGTGCCTTTAATCGGTTAAAAAGTTGAACCTTTGGACCGGATATTCACGAAATGTAGAAACTGCATTCTGTCGTGAGATATCCGGATATTGTCGGGCAGATATCCGGATATCAGTATCCGGATATGGTATCTGGATATTCATATCCGGATATGGGGACACCAACGAACCTATTTCGGTAAAAATTCGATATCTTGAGCTACAGAGCTCCAAATCGAGTGCCGTTTGGACCTATGTGTAGCTAACACATAAGGCTATAACCCTGTAAAATTTTGTAGCCATTGGATAAGTGGTTTGATCTCAGTGTTAGTTTAAAGTCGCGTCTTGGTTGCTGGAAATTCAGTTGGCAGCAGTCACTTTGCGAAAATCATAACCGGAGTTATACAACTCCGATTGAGACATAAGACATGTCGTTGGAAAGCTTGTGAGGTCTAGTTTAACATATTAAAATCTCAGAATTTTTGGTAAAGAATTAAAACTTCAGTTTTAATAAAATGTAACCTTGGGAGTGATATCTCGCGAAATGCAGAAACTGCATTCTGTCACGAGATATCCGGATATGCCCCCGACATATATCCGGATATTCTGGGTTTTCGAAGAACAGTGAGGTACTGTTCATACACATCGGAGTTATGGGTTTGTGGACCCTATTTTGATGGAGTTGAACTCTGTAAATACTTAATTAAGTCAGAATCAAGGGACTAAGGGCTTGTGGCTTGGTGGGAAGCCTTAAGACGTAAAACATAACAAAGAAATGTAGTCTTTATGTTTATGCGTACGAGCTATGTTATTGATATGATCGCTGGTCTAAATCAGATTGTGATTTCTGCTGTGTTAGACCTTGAGCGGTGAGGACTCTTGGCTTGGATTGATTGCTTGCAAGGTAAGCTTTCGTGTCCTCGGTTTAGCCATTTTGTTGTTCCACCATGTCCCATGGGGATGTGGTTTATGCATGCTGTGTTACATGCTTTGATATTTTGGAAATGCTGTTGAGCTATTATATGCAATGTGCTTTTATGATATGCATGTGGTGTCCACCTATACGGTAAGCCTGAGTATGTGGTACATACAAGATGGTGAGGCTGTGGGTGAGGTGCAAGCAGTGTTCCTTGTACTTATGTGGGTATAGACGTATTCCTGCATTTTCTCTGGCCAGTAAATTTGATAAACACACATGGCATGATTATCTGCTACATAGCATAGTTTTGGAACTTATATTGTAAATACTGTTTTTGAACTTATATTACACATGTAAGTGAACTTGGGGTGGAAGATCCTTGAGGACCCCTTGTCTTATTGAGATTTCTTGTTTAGAGATCTCACCCCACGTTTGGGGACGCTTATTTCAGGATCAGGTAATGTTGAGGGCTCAGGTGGCAGGAGGCCAGAGCTGAGTTAGGCTTATCTGTGTTTTGCTGACATGATGGATGCTGATTATTTGACTTTTGTTTATGTTTTCTGTTAAGTTTATGTTGAGACGATTGTTGGGCATTGTGCCTTATTTGGTGAGCATGGGGTTTGTCCATGCCACATGGTTTGTTATTGTTTTTTATTTGAATTTTTAATTAAAGTATCAGGATTTTGACCCAGGCTATGTGTTGTAGTCCTGTGGCTTTAGATACTCACATTATATTTATATATGAGGTATTTCAGTTAGTGGTCTTGCAATTTACATACAGGCAGTATTTTATGAAATTGATTAAGAAATCAAGTTGGTTAAGTTTAATGACGTCATAATTGAATTAAAGAAAAAGTTATTTTGCATTTTAATTAAGCGTGGCTTAATACGATAGTATGTTAACAATCCGGGTTAACACGGGCTGTTACAGCATCAGATTAATGCTCGCCCCCAAATTACACAAAGCTTTGTCAATCTTTGTATCACCGATTTCGATTTCAACATTGAAGCTTCCAGGATCACGAAGCCTAGGAGGAAACTTCCTAGTGATAATAGCACTGCACTTCTCAGTAAGTGCAACTGTCTGACACTCTTGTAGCTTATGCTTCCTGGACAGGAGATCTTTCATGAATTTTGCATAATTTGGCATATTAGCCAATGCTTCAGCAAATGGAATGTTCACATGCAACTTCTTGAAAATCTCAAGAAATCTGTCATAGCTTTTTGCCTTCAATTCTGGCTTCAACCTTCCAGGATAAGGTGCCATTTTCATAAGGTACTCTTCACTAAGTTCAAACTTCTCTTTCGGAAGAGTAGATTGCTCCTTCACATTATCAGCTGGTTTCACTATTTCAGGAGACTTTTCAGCTTCTTTTTCAGACTTCTCCTCCTTTTCGACCTTCTCTTTCTCTTCTATAGGTTTTGATGGGGATGCCACCACTTTACCGCTTCTAGTTGTAATTGCCATACAATTATCCTTGGGATTGGTAGTAGTATTGCCAGGAAAGGTACCTGGTGCTCTATCAGACAGCTGTTGGGCAAGTTGACCAACCTGATATTCCAGGTTCTTGATTGAAGCTTTGGTATTCCTGGACTCAGCTCTACTTTCCTCAATGAAAGCATTGGTACTTTTTTGATTAGCCTTACTCTCTTCCATGAAAGCGTTAGTACTTTGTGCTAAAGTTCCCACTAAACGCTCCAGGTCAGAAGGCTCTCTCTGTGGAATAGGTGGTGGCTTTAGATAGTTATCAGACTTCATATCTAAGCCAGTACCTTGATAATGCTTCCTTTGGTAGCTATTACCGCCAGCAGAATTATTCTGATTTCTTGAAAAGTTTTGCTGATTAGGGCGCTGGTCATACCAAATGCCATTTACTTGCACCTGTTGAGACGAATCTGAAGACATCAATGTAGGACAAGCATTGGTGTCGTGATCTTCATGACAGTATTCACAGTCAAAAACAACTGCATTAGCTTGAACTTTAGAAAGCTGCATCCTCTCAAACTTTGCATTCAGATTAGACATCTGTTGTGATAGCAACTTTTGCTCTGCCAGCATTGCATCATTATCATTGAGTGGCACTACTTCCCTTCTTCCCGTCCTTGAAGATGTCTCATTCTCATTTTTAGCTAACTTGTCAATCAGATGATATGACTCTGAAGCTAGCTTATCACCCAAAGAACCGCCTGCTGCAGTATTGATAACCAGTTTCGTTTCCGGCAGGCAACCATTGAAAAAGATTCTCACCTGGTCGCCTTGAGATAGGTTATAATGAGGAACCTTTCTCATGAGGGCCTTGAATCTATTCCAAGAGGCGCAGATGGTCTCTCCCACAAGTTGTTTGAAAGATGTTATATCATTCACCATGTTGTTGTATTTCTCCATGGGGAAGAACTCTGCAAAGAACTTTTCAGACAAGTTCTCCCAAGAAATGATGTTATCCGCAGGTTGTCTTTCCACTCAATCAAGAGCTTTTCCCTTAACAGAAAAAGGAAAAAGTCTCAATCGTATTGCATCATCAGAAATGTGTGGAGGCTTTGTGGAGTCACAGATTCTTAAAAATCTGTCAACGAATCTGTGAGGATCTTCATTATCCTCTCCTCCATATTTTTCTCTCTCAGCCAGCTGAATGATGTTGGACTTGAGCTCCCATTGATTGTTCCCAAGTTCAGGTGGAACAATTCCAGCATTGGGCCTGTTAAAGACAGGCGTGAGAATGGTGTTCATGCGAGGATCAACATTTTGATTTGGAGCAGCCATCTCTGGTATCTCCAGTGGTAGGTTTTCAGTTACTGGAGTGGTAGTTGTCTGTGCCCTTTTTCTTTCCTTCTCCTTTTGAGCAATTCGTTCGCTTCTCCTTAGAAAAGCACTGCCTTGCATACAACTTCAGAGAAAAGATTAGTAGCACAGATACAAAACAAAAATAAAAATAAAATAAAAATAAAAACAATTTAATCTTTAAAAATCAAGATTAATTGATTTTAGAAAAACACTCCCCGGCAACGGCGCCAAAAACTTGACGTGGATCGGCAAGTGTACCGAATCGCGCAAGTAATAAGTAGTAAGTAAGGTCGAATCCACAGAGAGTGTATCTAAATCAATTAAACTATTCCTTTGAAGATTAAATAATCCAAGAGATTTTTGACACGAATGTCAGGATTGTGTAGAAATTTGATTTGTAAAATAAAACGTATTTTTGTTCTTTTTGAATATTTGAAATTCAACAAAATGAAAGTTTAGAAATCTATGAGAAAGCGCTGCAGTTAGAGAACACTTACCAATGATCCCCACCTTTTACTCTGGATTAAGTTTAAATATCAATATATATATCGCAAAATTTATATAATTATCAGATAAAAATATCAGTAGTTAATTCTCAATCCCTTGAAGAATTAACCCTTTAACCCCATATAAAACCCTAATTCCTTGAGGTGCCCTATATGAGATTAAGCATAAAGATTGATAATTAAAACATCTACAATATGAATCATGTCTATCCTTAGATCATGTTCATACCGTCGTTCTACCCCCTTTCTGGATTAACCACCGCAGATTCCTCTTGTTGGCCCTAATCCTCAAATTTACTATCAATTACTAGATTGATCAGATCTAATAATAACAATAAAAATACAATCAAAGTATAACAAAATTCAAAGGATATATATATATAAATATAAACTCAATCCATTGTATCAGGGGTTCGCAAGGGTTCGTGACCCTAACCACAACAAAGGGGTTCTAGCCAACCATAATCATGGCTAAAAATCCAATATTCAATGAAAGCATCAAAACATAAAAACTACAGAAAGGTAGAAGAAGAATGTTTTTCTCTCCGAATCTCCAGACTCCTTCCTCCTCTGAATCAGAATGACCTAATCTTTATTCAGAATGACCAAATCTGTTGTTTAGGGCTGTCTTTTGCCCTTTTATACTCCCCATGGGTCTTCTTTCCTCGCAACTGACAGCTGTCCATTTCAATCCTCCGCTTGGAGCGCAGGATCTACGCTCCAAGCGTAGGGACACTGTCTGATTTTCCTTGTCTACGCTTCAAGCGTAGGGTTCTACGCTTGAAGCGTAGACTCACTGCCTTGGGTCTCTCCCTACGCTCCAAGCGTTGAATTGGACGCTCCAAGCGTGGAGATACTGTCTGATTTCTTCCTGCTCCTTTATTTGACCTTTTTCTCCTTTAAACATAAAGAATTTGAGTGAGAGAGTGTCTGACAAGTTTTATTCAATAATTTCACAATATATACACCTTTATACACAATTTTAGATCTGATTCAATACTTTTTGATCTATAAAAGCATATATGCTGGGAGCATATCAGCCGCATCTGGGTCTGGTAGGTGTCAGCCTGTCAGATCTAGAGGGCGACGGTCAGGGATTTCTAGTGAGAGGGTTAGGGCTCACCCTTCACGTCTTCGTGGTTCAGGGCCTTCTGTTCATACAACCGGGCGAAACAAAGGTTCATACCGCCATGCTTCTCGGCATTCTGCCCTTGGGGTAGGGGGACTTGTTCGTCTTTTGTCCTTTGTTAATCATCTTCCACAAAATCTCCCTATAGAATATTACTGTAAGCCTTCTCACCCGACTGTTAATTCTCCTATTTCTCTAAGCACTTCGAGGGGCCATATACCCAAAATTTCCGAGTCTTTCCAACGCCGTAAATATGACGAGTCCACGGAGAACCGACTAGGTAGATTTCATCCGGAAGATGGACGTCTTGTGAAGTATGGTGAGTGGGACGCCATATACGAAGACTTGGGGCTTTATAAGATACCACCTGCTTGGTGGCCTTCTTCTTTAAGCTCTTCGGAAACCTCTGATTCCGATGGTAAGTAGTTTGAGTGCTCGTTATTTTTTCTTGTAGTAATTGGTGAGGGTGTTGGCGATTACGGAGGTGGGGGATAGGGCAAGGTGTAGTCTCTCTTCTCTTCACAGTGGTCGTCTTGGCTTTGGTGAAGTATTGAGGATTGATTGTGTGTTTATCACTCCCAGGTAGGATTCTTTCTTAACTAATGGAGATTGTTCAGTCAGACACTCATCTCGAGGCGAGGGATTGGGTTGACTCGGAGATAGCTACTTCGTCATCAAGTTATGCTGACCGGGACACTTTGCGTCGCCACTACAAATCTGAGCTTAGCTTCATGATTACTGAAAACGGTGCATACGAAGCGAAGTGGCAGCCTTTCGCAGTTACGAGTGATCGTCGTGCTTGTGATCGGAAGTATAGCGGCTGAGTCCCTGAAGCTTGCCCGTAAGGCGGCGGCGAGGATGAAAGCCAAGCAGTGCGATGCTCCACAAGCTCAACCCAACCCTGCTCTAAAGGATACGGGCAAGGGGAAGGCATTGGCGCCAAGGATTAAAAAGGCCAAAGTTCGCTCCACTGCTGACATTCCTGCGGGAGAGTTGAAGAAGAGGGCCAATCGCCCTATAATTAGAGACCCTACGGGCGTGGCGGGTAACTCTTCGACGAGCGAGTCAACGCTGGGATGTGGATCGCCTGCTCAGGGGGGTCTATTCTGAAACGTGGTGCAGCCACGAGCTTAACACCAAATCGTCCTTCAAAGTCTTCGCGCCATGAAACTTTCGAGGGTGGGCGTTTTGGCGGTAACTCCGATGAGAGTGATCGGGCAGTCGATCCCCCTTCGACCGAGGGCGATCAGGGACATAGGGCCTCGGAGGCTCAAGGTTCCTCTTCTGCTGCTGCTGCGGTTCCTGTTGGCAGGTCTTTTACTCTGTCAAAAAGGGACCTTGTGAGAGGATATTCTAACATTGGGCGTCCTAAGATGGTGGCCCCACCACGCCTGGGTCGTCAACAATTAATGGACTGCACTCAAGTGGTCGTTGGTCGTATCTTTGGGATGCAGAAGATCGTTGATAACTCATATTTTATTACACTTATTTGTTACTCTTGGTTGGTAATTTTAGGTTTTATTTGAATTAAATAAAGGTATTTTGGGTTAAATTAGAATTCTAGTTTTTAATTGGGTTTAATTGATTTTCGTCATAATTTTCCAGATTTACACTACTTTCGTATTTTGACCATATCTCACTCTGCAGATGTCCGATTGACTCCGTTCTTATTGCGTTTTGCAGCTAACAAGAAGGGCTATAATCGCTGTTTCAGCTACTGAATCTCAATTCGGACGGGAAGATGGTCTAAACCTGAGCTCAAGATGACGTGTTTTTTGCTGGAATATTATTTCATTATTGGACTTGTAATTTAAATTAAAGCCCAATTATTTAAGTGGCCCAAAGCCAAATTAGTTTTATTTTATTATTTTATATTGCATTTTAGACGAATGGGCCGGGCCGATCTGAATTAAGCCCAGCCCAAAATGGTTTTTGAACCCTAGGGGCATATGTAGGAGAGGAGGGGAAACATTTTGGATTATGTAATTTTCAGAATTGGGGATCAAGACTTTTTCTCTGAAGCGTTCTTCGCGTTCTTCGCGTTCTTCATCTTCTTCTTCTTCTTCTTTTTCTTTTATGCAATTTAATTTGTAATCATGTTTATCCTAGCCATGCTAGGCTAAACCCCTTTTAATCAACATAAGGGGAAGGGATTCCATGGATCTGTTTAGAGGATCTGCGATCAATCTCTAACCAGATTTATTTCTTTACCCTAACTCAGATCAATATCGTGCGATTGTGGATATTCGATCTGAGGTTCGCGATTGCGATTATGGGTGAAGAATGATCATCAGATTTGATGATCCGATTAACCTCAATTGGAAATAAGGATTCTGATTCAATTGGGATTAATCGTGAATTTGGTAATTTTTCTAATTCTTTAACCAGATTTGTTTCTTTTCCTAACTCAGATCGATATCGTGCGATTGTGGATATTCGATCTGAGGTTCGCGATTGTGATCATGGAAAAGGGATAATCATCAGATTTGATGATCCGATTGTTCTCAATTGAAAATAAGGATTCTGATTCAATTGAGATCAACCGTGAATTTGGTAATTTTTATCCAATGAAGGACATCCATGGAACCCTAACCTTAGGTTGGTTAATTTTGAATTACGAATTTTAATCCCAATTTTATATTCTGTCTTTTAAATTATTCAAACTGAAATCAAAACCCCCCCCTTTTATTTTCTATTTTCAGCAACGATTTTCACCCAAACAATTTCCTTGAGAGACGACTTAGGGTTTCCACTTTACTGCAAATTTTCTGAACCCTAAATAAAAATAATTTTTAATTTGCACGAGTTCGACAGCTCGTGTCAATCGTCCTTGTTGTAGACGAGCGGTGCTCCTTGTAGGAAGATCGCCTTGACGAGTTTGGGCGACAAGTAGAGGGTCTTACTGCTGAGGTGGCGTGTCTTGGTAAAGACATTTCTGACAAGAAAACTTCCATCCAGTTGTTGTCAGAGTGGCTGACGAGGGCAGATGAAGATGTTAAGCGGCTGACGGATGAGAACAATGCCTTTGATAAGTCGTTGGAGGATGTCAAGAAAGAAAAGGACGTTCTCCAGGCTGAGAAGGATGAGCTGTCTGCTAACTTGTTTGCTACTCAGGGGTGTCTTCACGCCAAAGACGAAGACCTTAAGAAGGCTATCGGTCAAGTGGAAAAATTGGATGAAGCTCTTGCCAACCTGATGAATCATGCCTTTAACAACGCCCTTCAGCAGGTTGCTGTCAGGTATCCCGATGCTGACCTTACGGGTTTCGATCCTTCCTATGATGTGGAGGGTGGAAAAATTATTGAGCGCCTTCAGGGTGATGTCGTCAAGGAAATTGAGGAGGCGCCTGAAATCGATGACAATGAAGGTGCGCGGGGGAACTTCCAGTGACTGACAGTGATGATGTTATAGGGCCAATGATGGGCGTGATGTGTCGGCTGTGTCTTCCGCCAAGATGTTGATTGAGCCTAATATGGCGAGTGAGGGTTGTGGTGTTGGCATGGTCGTTTTTGAGCAGGCGGTGGATGTCCAAGCCCAGGTGGTGAATGCTCCAGAGGTTGAGAAGAACATGATCGGTTAGGCTGAAGATGTCGAGGCGGTTATAGCTTAAGCCTAGATTTAGACTTTGTTTACTTTTCTCTTTTTGCCCGCGGTGGGCATGTCGGCCGCAGGCTTTTTGAATATCAATGAATTCCCTTTTTCCCTCTCTGCATCCTTTTTGCCTTCAAATGAATGTTTGTCAAGTCAGTTAGGCGTTGGCTGGGGGTTAGAACCTTCCTAGTCCAACTGCGGCGGGGGTGATAACTGTCCCGTTAGTTAGGCATTGGCTGGGGGTGAGAGCCGCCCAGTCCAACTAAAGAGGGTGGAGAACCATCCCTGTAGTTGGCGTTGGACTGGGATGGTTAAAGAGGGGGTGAGAACTGTCCCTGTAGTTGGGCGTTGGATTGGGATGGTTCCCCAGTCCAACTAAAGAGGGGATGAGAGCCGTCCCTATAGTTGGGCGTTTGCTGGGGGTGAGAACCATCCCAGTCCAACTAAAGAGGGGGTGAGAACCGTCCCTGTATTTGGGCGTTTGCTGGGGGTGAGAATCATCCCAGTCCAATTAAAGAGGGGGTGAGAACAGTCCCTGTAATTGGGCGTTGGCTGGGGGTGAGAACTAGGGGTGTTAACGGGCCGAGCTTTGATCTTAACAGGCCAAGCCTGTTTCTAATCGTGTCAAACTGGCCTTAGCCTGTTACCTGTTACGAATATAATATTAGCCTGTGGCCTGTTTCATTTACAAAAAATAAAAGCTTGTCTTAAGCCTATGGCCTGTTTATTTATTAAAAATATAAACCTTACCTTTCAATTTGCAGCAATATTTAACCCATTAATCATGCACTCGTATGTATTTTTTTGTAAGAAAATAATAGTTGTTTCTTTTATAATAAAAAAAATATTAATATTAAAAAGTCAAAATAATAACGGCACATTTACTTTACTTTACGTTGTTTTTCCTTAATTTTTTTTTTAAAAAAAGGGGGAAAGCAACAGAACTAGAAACAAAACAGAGTCTGGGCAAGTAGTGCCCATCAAATCTCTAGCAAACAGCTCTCTACAATCCATAGGGACTTCAAGAAAAAGCTGTAGATCTCAGGTGTCTAATAGTCTCCCTTTGGTTGCCAAAGCATCAGCAACGGAATTACCTTCATTTTTTTTGTCATTTTTCATCTTTCTTTTTCTACATCTTATATCTTCATCTTCATATCTCTTATTTCTTTACCAATCGTTGTTAGTAATTATGAAATATTGTTAGTAATTATGAAAAGTGGTACTCGCTGTCTCAAATGATTAATATAAAAATATAAAAATAAATAAATTTATTATATACGGGCCAGCCTCCAAGGCTTCAAGGCCGGGTTTGGCTATGGAAACCTGAGGCCTTTTAAATAAAAATGCTTTTACATGAGTACAAGCCTGGGTCCAATAATTAAAAAAGTCGGGGCGAACCGGGCCGAAACGGGCCGGGCCTAAGGCCCCTGGCCTTATTATCACCCCTAGTGAGAACCATTCCAGTCCAACTAAAGAGAGGGTGAGAACCATCCCAGTCCAACTAAAGAGGGGGTGAGAACCATCCCTGTAGTTAATCGTCTTTTAATGAAGCTTTGGGCGAATTGGTGATCCATTTATTGCGAACATTAAATTCTGCCTCATTAAAAACCTTTCCTAGTAAAAACCCACAGGGATAAAAACATAAGAAAGGAAAAGAGTGCAGCAAGTGCTACATGATGGCTTAACTATAATACTTCTTGAGTTTATCTGCATTTCATGCCCTTGGTATCGCCTTTCCAGCCAATGTCTCAAGGGAGTAAGCTCCTTGCCCCAGCTTGTTGGTTATCCGGTAAGGTTCTTCCCAGTTAGGGGCAAGTTTTCCTTCACGGGCGTTCTTATTCCCCACGTCTGCCCTTCGTAGTACCAACTCTTTTTTTTTTGAAAATTACGGGGAATGACTTTCATGTTGTAGTTGGTGGCTGATCTTTGTTTGGTCTGGCGGTCGGTCTAAGCAGCATGTCCTCTGAGCTCTTCCAATAGGTTCAGAGCTTCTTTCAAATTTTTAGTGTTGGTGATCTCGGTAACGTGTTCTCGTCTCCAGGAAGGTTCACCAATTTCAACAGGGATCATGGCTTCGTTTCCATAGGTCATTCTGAATGGTGTCTCTCCGGTGGACGACTGGGCGGTAGTCCTGTATCCTCATTTGTAGAAGGGCCAAGGAGAGGTGATTGATGTTAACTCTTCAGGCAGCGCTCTGTGTATGTCGGCGAACCTCTGACATTTGTCACACTTCTTTACATGTTCGCGGGCGTCATGTTCCATAGTTGGCCAGTAAAACCCAGCTCTCAGTGCTTTCCTAACCAGTGAGTGCCTGCCCATGTGATGGCCGTTAATTCCTTCATGGATTTCTTCCAACACATACTGAACATCAGCTGGATTCAAACATTTCAAAAGCGGGGTTGAAAGACCTCGCTTGTATAGCCGTCCTTGCACTATGCAGAAATAGGCACTCTTACGAACCAATTTCATAGCTTCTTTTTGGTCCGGGGGTAGGACTCCTTCGGCCAAGTAGTTGATTATAGGCGTGATCCAGGTTTCCTCAGTGACTCCAGTGGCTGACTCTGATATGCTCATAATTATGCATGGGTTTGGCATATTATGCTGGATCACGGAACGGTTGTTGCCTGGGCTTTTGGTACTTGCCAGCTTGGCGAGAATTTTCGCCCGTGTGTTTTCTGCACGTCTGATGTGCTCCACCTCAACACTTTCAAAACTTTGAATTAGCTATTTGACCTTTTCTAGATATCGGCACATTAATGGTCCTTTGGTCTAGTATTCGCCGAAAACTTGAGACGTCACCAGCTGGGAGTCGCTGAAGACTTTAAGGCGTCGGGATCCTAATTCTTTTGCTTGGGTTAGCCCGGCTATCACAGCTTCATATTCTGCATGATTGTTTGTAGTATTGAACTCGAAGGACAACGAATGTTCGATGGCTACGCCATCGGGGTTTTCAACTATCATCCCCGCCCCTGATCCCTTGGCGTTAGATGAACCGTTAACATATAGCTTCCGCATCTCTGAGGGCAGCATTGTTTGGGCCTGGTCCTTGGGTGATACACTCTGCGTCATCTCGGTGATGAAGTCGATGAGGGCTTGGGCCTTAATAGCGGTTCTTGGTTCGTAAGCTATTTGGTACTCTGACAGCTCGATCGCCCAAGACATCATCCTTCCCGCCAGGTCGGGCTTATGGAAGACTTGACGGATTGGCTGATTGGTTCTGATAGTGATTGGGTGGCACTGGAAATAGGGTCTTAACCTTCGCGCTGCAAAGATAAGCGTCAAGGCTACCTTCTCCACCAGCTGATAACGTAGCTCTGTGCCCTGTAGCAATTTGCTAATGAAGTATATGGGTTTCTGTCCTTCTCTAGATTCTTTAATTAGAGCTGCACTGACCGCCTCTATGCCTACGGCGAGGTATAAGTACAGCATTTCTCCATTGTCCGGCTTGGCGAGCACAGGTGGGCAAGCAAGGGCCTTTTTAAACTCTTGGAACGCTGCTTCAAATTCTTCAGGCCACCGGGAGGTGGCTCTTTTTTTGAGGAGGCTGAAAAGTGGGAGAGATTTATAGGCAGAACTTGCCAAAAAAGAGGTGAGGGCTACCAACCTTCCAATTAGTTGTTGGACTTCTTTGATTGTCTGTGGGCTCCACATGTCTATGACCGAATTGCATTTGTCTGGGTTGACCTCGATGCCCCTCTCAGTAACCATAAAGACCAAGAATTTTCCTGCGGGGACGCCGAATGCACATTTGGTAGGGTTTGGGCGCATGTTGAACTTCCTTAACCTGTCAAACACGCATTGGAGGTCGGTCAGGTGTTGGTCTAGCGTTCTTGATTTGGCGATCATGTCATCTATGTAGACTTCAATGCAATCACCGATCAAGTCTCTGAACACTTCATTCATCATTCGTTGATACGTGGCACCCGCGTTTTTTAAACCAAAAGGCATCATAGTGTAACAGTAGTTGGCGTTCTGAGTGATGAACGCCGTTTTATCTTGGTCTTCTTCCAGGAGTGGTATTTGGTTCTAGCCAGAATAAGCATCCATGAACGATAAAATTTTGAAACCTGAAGCGTTGTCGACCAATTGGTCAATGCTGGGAAAAGGATAGGCATCCTTGGGACATACTTTGTTCAGATCGGTGTAATCAACGCACATTCTCCACGCCTCATTGGGTTTCTTTACAAGCACTGGGTTGGCCAACCAAGTAGTGTACTTGATCTCCCTGATGAAGCTAGCGTCATGGTGCCGCTTGACTTCATCGTCAATGACCTTCTGGCGATCCGGTCCAAACTTCCCCTTCTTTTGGTCCATGGATAGCCGGTGGCAACACACTTCTGGGTTTATACCTGGCATGTCAGAGGGTTTCCAGGCAAACAAGTCTTTGTATTCCTTGAGTAGCTTGATCAGTTTACCTTTGGTCTCTGGGCCAATGGCTGCCCCGATGGTAATGGTCTGATCGACATCGCCCAAAGTGACATGCTCTAAAGCTCCATCAAGAGTGGGCCTGGCGTGTTCGACTCAGGGATCGTCCCTCGCATCAAATTCTACAAGGGAACACTGGTCACGTTCCTGTTTTTTCTGGATGGGGAATCCGTCAGCTGACTGGGCTAGTGCAAGTACAGGCGCTAGTTGGTCTTTGAAGGTGACTTTGGTTGCTGGTCGCAGGGATATGTTGTAACAACTCCTAGCCACTGATTGGTACGCGGAGTATCGCATTGTATCGGAAGGAGCATCGAAGACAAGGAATTGAATATCTGCAGACTTTGATGTGGGTAGCGTTCCCAAAGATAAACGCAGGTTTATCATTCCCAGTGGTTTTGTAGTTGTGGCGTTGAAACCTGAGAGTTCACCTGAAACTGGTGTTAAGTAATTGACAGTAAATCCTAAAGCCAAAAAGAATGGTAAAAATAAGATATCAGCGGAGCTTCCATGATCTACGAACACGCGATTTACGCCGAAGTTGGCTATTATTGCCTGGATGACGAGATGGTCATCATGTCTTGGGAGGACGTTGCCTAAGTCAGAGTAATCCAACACGACTTGGGGTCTGGAACCGTCGGAATCTGCCCTCCCTTTACTGATAACCTTACCGGATACGGCTAAACATTGTTTCAAATGTCTCTTCCTGGCATTAAAGCTTTCTCCGCCTCCGCCCAGTCCGCCTGAAATCATGTTTATCACTCCATGCTTGACAACAGCTGCATCTTCTTCTTCCTCATCTTGCCTTCTTCGATGAGGAGGGCTTGCACGTGTTCCCTGGCCTCTTGGGGAGTTTCCTCTTCTGCTTTGATCGCCGTGGTGGAGGTAACTGGATTGGTTGGTTCGTCGCCTCTCTGGTGACCTGCTTCGCTCGCGGTGTCGCCTTGCGGGTCTGTTGCCGCGGGAGTTATCACTAGCTCTCCTCTGCGCCCCGCCTTTGATGAGTTCTTCAATTTCATCTTTGAGGTGCCGGCATTCTTTAGTGTTATGGCCGTTACTACAGTGAAACTTGCAGTACGAAGGAGCTTCTGCGGCTGGCTATTGGTGCTGAGGATTGCTCTTGGGCTCTTCTTTATACTCTGTTGGTAAGACGTTATGAGTAGGGCGTCTTGATATGTCACGCCTTGACGGGCGACTGGAATTCTTGGAGGGCTTGTGGCCTTTTTTCCTTTCGTCTGAATGGTCTTTACTCGTGGCGGCCTTCGTCTCTTGATTCTGGGCGTCGCCGACTCGACTTCCTTTGTACTCTTCGATTCTCATGAACGTGGCGGGCTAGCTCATAAGCAAACGCTTCTTGTCGTAAACCCGAGAGGAGTATATGCACTTGTACCTTAGGGTCTAGCCCTTGAACTTGTAAGGCCTCCTTATCAAAGCGGTCTAGGAAGGACCTGAGGGATTCACCAGATTGTTGTCGGATCTTCTCTAGAGAGTGTACGGATTTTGGGACGGGGCGGCTGGTTGCGAAATGAGTCTGAGATTTGATGGCCAAATCATCCCAGGAAGCTATGCTATCAGTCGGTAGAGTGGTATACCATGTCAAAGCTCTTCCACCTAGGAGCATTGGGAAAGTTCGGCACATGAGAAGGTCAGTTTTGCCATGCAGAGTCATCGCCGCTTCGAATTTTTGAATCCATTCGAAGAGGTCAGTCTCCCCCACGTACGTGATGATATTGGAGGGGCCCTTGAATCCAAGTGGTATGGGGGTCAGACGTAGAACGTCAGTTAATGGTTTGTTGCGCCCCGACGTAGTAGCGTACGTCGCCCGTGGGTCAAGGTTATGGGCATGCCGGTGTGAAGGTTGGCGGGGTTCGACTGGGGCTTCTACAGAGTATGACAGGGAAGGGCCTTGATGGGGAGCATGTTGGGGTTGGTCAGGGCTCGTAAAGGGGCCTCAGGGCTGTGGGATAATAGGGTTATAAGGCGGTATTGCATACGCATGGAATGGGTAACCATCGGGGAATGGCGTAGGGAAAGGTGGTAATACGTTATGTCCATAGGGTCTGGTGAGGTATGGGTTGACTCCAGGCATGTGAAAGTCATTAGGCAGGGGAAGGGGTTGGCTCTGGGCGGGTCGTGGCTGGTAAACTGGTGGGAGTGTTTGTGGGCCAGCAGTGGGTAGCGGCATTCCGTACTGGACGCCGGGTGGTGGTGGTTGAGCCTGGACTAAATTTTCTCCTTGAGCCTCTCGTATAACGACGCGTCGGTTTACATGTGTCGCTCTAGCACCTTGGGCAAGTGGTTGTGCACCAAGTGACTGTATAACTGGGAGGTGGGCCTCATCGACGCCTCGTTCAGCTGGGGCTGACTGCATGGAACTGAGACATCAGCTCTGGTCTGCTCCGCTCTTCTTGTGATAACAGCCATGTTTTAGATCTCGAAGAAAAAAGATGTCTTTGATTCACTGGAAAAAGAATGGGAATAGAAGTTTATAGTTTCCCACAGACGGCGCCAATGTAATGTTGGGAGCTATAAGCCCACTATGTTCCCTTTAGGGATGAGTCACTATATGGGGAATACTCCTAGCTTTGGTATAGACCAGGCCAAAGAGTATTGTGCCAAGTAAAGCTTAGATAATTAACAAAGGGTTAGTACAAGGGGTGTAATGAAGAAGATGACTCAAAGTAAATGGGCAATATAACGATACATAAGATGATTCTAGTTGTGCCCATGGGGGCTATTTATAAGGATCATGGTGTGGATTGGTGAGGGGGGATCAACCTTCCTTGGGATACACTCCTATGATAGCAGTTTTGGGCGATGTTGGCGCTAACATTTTGGAAGCTTTGCGCCTTCTGCAACTGGCGACGCCAGTATTGGGCAAAGGGGCAGTTTCCCTTTGTGATACCTATGGCGACTGCCATTGGTGGTTAACGTCCCAAGGTGGGACATTTCGGTGTATCTCTCGGGTGTTTTGCAGCCTTGAAGGACGTGAGGGTTCACGTCAGGGCTGACGTGGGATGGGGCTGAGGATTGGGTCTGAGTAGTTGAGCCGTTCTAGTAGTTGGGTCATCCGGAACAGTATGAATGATCATGATCATGATCATGTGTTGGTAATGATGGTGGATTTAATAATATATATTGGCATATATACAATCGAACCTAGGAAGAGAGGTGAGGACATAGCGGGAGGCGAAGGTTGAGTGTACGGAAACATAAAATGATTTAAAAAATGGATATGATTTGGTTATCTGGTGTATCCAAATCATTTGATAAATGGATAACCAAACCATATTTAAAATTAAAAAGTGGATATATTTTTTAACCGGTTTTAAAAAAAAATCAATTTTTTAATTTGGTTTGTTTTGGTTTTTGATTTGGATCAATTGGATATTTTGCATATCCCTACAAATTAGCTGAGAAAGCTTTTGACAAGTCCTATAACATATATATATATATATATATATATATATATATATATATATATATATGGGTTTTATTAGTGTTATGTAAATAATATAAGTGTTGTTTCCAACTCTCACATCAAAAGGGAGAGAGAAAGTGAAATGATGAAAGATAAAGAAAAACATGTAGACCCGACTTCTTTAATGTGTGTGTAGGAAAGTGAAGTTATATTATGTTAAATGATAAACATAAAACCCATTTTTTTTTTTTTTGGTGAAAAGTCCTATAACATATTTTTACTCAAAGGTAAAGAAAAATCTTGTTATAAAGACACAAAAGGCAATAAAAAAAATAGTGAATAATTGTTCAAGCTTCCAAAAAAAATCAAATTAAAACCAAAATCGACATTATCTAACTACAGACAATTCAATTGTTATCAAAATAAATTGATGTCTATTTGGAAAAAGAAAAAACTAAAATATGAATTAGGATAGGTAAAACCCAACATACAAACAAAACACCATAAAGATAAGAAGGAATACCGTCCTTTCAAATCCATCAATGAAATAAAATTACTATGATAAAGAATTTTTTTTTTTTTCAACCACGTATATTTTTTATGGAAGATAATTTTATTTAAAGTGAGTTTAAGATTAAGATTTTAAATTTTTTCTAAAAATGGTATTGAAAAGAATCGAATATATACTTTTTTTTCCCTGCCTGCCCAATTTCTATGGATCAACTAAATTACTATTATTTGGTTATTATGATAAAGAGTTTACGTACGCTCATTAAAAATTAGATAAAGTAATAGAAAACATGTGAAGAAAGCAACAAGGACTTTATTAATTGAGGAAATGATTTTTGCATTTACTGCAAAAATTATTTTCTCTGCCATTCATAGAAAACTAGTGAATTACCCGTGCGATGCCCGGGGAAAAAAGAACAAAATTATTGTCGCCGTCGTTGGTGTGTCGTCTTACTGTTAAATCCACACGTTGATCTTGATATGAAACTCTTAATAATAATATCATAATAAAAAATAATTGTATTGTTATAATTTTTAACTTGAAAAGGCTGTAGCATTCAGAAAGATAAAAAAGTAAAATAAAATTTTGTAGGACGAAACGTTTAATTGTATCGAGTAACCTTCACGTCCAATTGCAAAAGTGATAAATTTGCAAAAGTGATAAATAGAATAACACTATTTTGCATGACAACAAAGAGAAAGGTTATAGTTACAACCTTTTTTGTTTACCATCTCTTACAACCATGTCTTATCACCGTTGATTTCCGTCAATCAATGGTCATCATTTATTGTAAATTAATAATTAATTAATAAGTTTAATTTGCTAAAATGATAATTGTTGATTGACGGAAATCAACGGTGATAAGACGACACACATAAAATAGTTCACAAATAACAGTGATACAATTCGGTGTTCCAGCAAAATATCTCTGACATCAGCCTGCTAACTATAAAAGAAATAAAAACAATATATGTTAGCATAACATATGATTTAGCGAATAAAGAACAAAAGAATTGAACAGGTAATTGTCAGAAGTATTATTCAATGTGGTTTTTTGCTTTTGAATTTCAGAATCGTATTTTAAAAATACAGTATAAAAATAATCAAAATCCAACGCTAATCAACATTTGAAAAAAATATAACTTAAGGAATG
>JAVKPL010004903.1:0-23309 GCA_032173675.1 Gastrolobium villosum | reverse complement strand
GATAAGGGATCGATTGAAGAAAGCACATAGCCGCCAAAAGAGTTATTATGATGCAAAGCATCGACCCCTTGAATTTTCGGAAGGGGATCATGTGTTTATCCGTTTGTCTCCGACTACGGGTGTTGGGCGTGCTCTAGGAGTGAGGAAGTTGAGTCCTAGGTTCATTGGGCCCTACCAGATTATAAAGAGGGTCGGACCCGTGGCATACCAGCTTGCCTTACCTCCACATCTGTCAAATCTACATAGCATTTTTCACATCAGTCAGCTTCGAAAATACGTGCCTGATGCGTCCCACATTGTTCAGCAGGACGATATTGAAATAAGAAAAGACTTGAAGTTTGTTGTGGGACCGTTGAAGGTTCTAGCACGTGATGAAAAAGTATTGAGAAATAGGACTATTCCCATGATCAAGGTGCAATGGGAAGGATTGCCTCCTGAGGACGCTACTTGGGAGCGGGAGAATGAAATTCTTCAGCAGTACCCTGAGTTTGATGTCAGGTATATGTATATTTGATATTTGATTTTGTGGGCAAAATCCTTAAAAGGTGGGGTGAATATAATGACCCCAATTGGTAAATCTTAATTAGAGGTTTAATTTAAGGATTTAAATGCCATAATTAGATTCAGTGAGAAATTCTGAGTATTTTGACTGTAATCATGACTATGTTATGAGCAGTGTGTTCTGCCGGAAAATTCGCAGTCTTGCGAATTAACCGGTAAATCTTAAATAAGTAAAATGATTTTAGAGACGTAATTTGACAATTCTGACGACCAATATGAGTCCAGAATGAAAAATTGTATAGTCTGGCACTTTCCGTGAAAATCTCGTGAATAGTGTTTTTACCGGGTATTTTGTACTGCTGTTAAGCAACCGGTAGAGTCCAGAAATAAATAATTGATGAAATAAGCATAAGAAAGTCCAATATATGCCAAGCAAGTTAATATAGGCCCAAGAAAATGATAAGTTTATAAGTTTTAAGTTCAGAAGTGAACGAAGTACAGTTAGTGATTCACAGTGCATTTCGTCAAAAATGGTGCAGAAACCATACTGTAAATTTTGAATATTGTTCCTTAGGAAATAAAAAATTAATGTAAATGATTTTAAAAAAATAAAAATATGTTCGTAGCGTTAAGTTAGTTCCGAGTCAAATTAAGTTAAAATACGCGATAGAAAAACATCCCATTAAAAAGCCACATGTACTTAAATGGCCAAGTCACTTAAGTTTCATTATCTAAACCATTTTCTCTCTCCTCTCATCACTCATCACCGTGCTGCAGCAAGGGGGGGGGGCAAGGGTTTGGTTTTTATTTCTTTGATTTCTCCTCCAATAAGCCACCAAATCTTGCACCCAATATACCAATCTCATAGGAAATCATCCAATGAAGCTATTCCACCCCTCCATTTGAGCTGATTCCGTTTGTGGAGGGAGATATCCATCACCCCATTTTCGTGCATTATTCATCCAAGGTGGAAAAAGGGAGTTTTTTGGTGTAGACTTGCTTGGAGGTTACCTCCTTGACCTTGTATAAGCTTTTGGAGGTAATGAACCTCTATTTCCATAGTAGTATCTTGATGATTTATGTTATAAATATTATGATCATGTTTTGGTGGGGAAGCATTGGGTGTTAAACTTTGATTAAATGATGAATCTTTGTTGTTTTGGATTTAGGAAATGAAAATGAGCATTTATATGTTTTAAAAAAAATTTGAGAAAAAAAATTATATGCCTTTCCTCTCTATGTTTTGGCCTTGATATGGTTAATAGGGTTCATTGTGCAAAATTTTATGTGATGTAGTGAGAGGGTTTATTGTGTAGGAATTAAGTGGAAAATTGATAAATTGGTTAGAAGGCCAAAGTGGGGAAAAATATATAAAAAATGCCCTTAGGTTCGGCCTTGTGGGGCTTTGGAGGGGCTTTATGTTCCAAAAATTATGTTGGAACCCTATGAAAACATGTATTTGTATTTGTTAGTTACATGTAAGTGAAGAAAAAGAATAATGAAAAAGAAAAGAAAAAAAGAAAAGAAAAGAGCCTTTGTCTATGTCCTTGTAGTGTTAGACCTAGAGGGTGGTATAGGGGTATATTTTGTTACATTTTATTTTTAATAAAATGTGTTGTAATTCATTGTACAAAATTGATGAGTTAAGAAGTGAAATGACTTAAGAAAAAAAAATGGTTGAAAAATATCTTGATTCCCTAAAGGGTATGTCCGCGGCTTTTGAAGTAAAATGGCATGAGTTATGTTTGAAATTCTTAAGAGAATGTTTGATTAAATTAAAGAACATCAACGGTTATGAAGAGGTCTAGACTTGTGTATTGGCATAAGATTGGCAAAAATATAAAGAAATGAAGATAAGCGATAAATGTATGCCTTATGGAAAATCTAGGCATTATAACATTTTATTTATTTGTATTTGTGGATTCTTGCTCTAGGTGTACCTAGAGACTAAAAAGGATCGGAATCTCTTGAAGAAATATAAGTAACTTGTGCCACAAGTAAGAAGATTGATAAAGCTTCAAGAGGTAAGCTCTATGTTTAAGGAGTCTTTTCCTACTTGAGTGCTCCACCATAGTTAGTGGACTATGGTTGGACTATATGACTGTGTAGACACTCTGTATAGGTGCATTCATATAGAGATATTTGATGATATGATATGATATGACATGATATGATATGATATGATAAGACTGGTTCTGATATGATTTCTGTATTGACTTTTGGTACACAGATGTCTTCTTGGGTTTTGCCTGAGATTGACAGTGTACACCTCTGAGTTGCTTTATTTCCGTTTGGGGCCATCCCTTGGAAATGACGGCGCACGTCTCTGTTATGATATGATTATATGTTCTGCTCAGTTATGATATCTGCTATATGTTGTATCTGTATACTCTGTATCTGACTTTCATGCAGGAGTGAGCCAGGGGTATGGAGAATTCTCTATAAACCTGGAGCTTACTGGGATTTGTAATCTCACCCCTCTTTGGGGCAATATTTTCAGGTGTACAGACTTCCGGTGAGCCTTCCTTAGGCAGGGACGCGACACGTAGCTGAGACTTTTGTCGTTCTGGATTTTTGGGTAGTAGTAGGCTACTATTTTTTTTGGAGTGTATCTATATAGTTACATTTCTGCCATTTTGAGGATCTGAATGTTTGATCCTTTATTTTGTATATGGCCTGTATATGTCTTGTACATGTCCTTCAATTTGATGCATGTACATCTTTGTATTCAGGCATGTGGATATGATTATGTAGAACTCGGTTATAATTATGTCTTGGATTGCATGACTGGTACTTCTGGATATGCATACTGTATAAACTGTCTATCAGGAACTCTTATGAGTGGGATTGGAAAATCCCCGGTAGTCCGATTTATAGAGGTTACTCTGCCCAATTTTCGTTAACGCCTTATGAACATTAAAAGAGAAAAAAGAAAAAGTTAGCTCGTATTTTCGTAAGTTAAGTTTTCCGCTGTTTCTCTTTTTATCATATGTATGTTAATTGAACCGGCTCGAGATGGGGATGTTACATGAATCATCAATCTTATTCCTCTGAGTTTTTGTTGAAATAGTTTTTAAAATATTACTTTATAGCATTTCAATTTATAACTAAAATGTATATACAAGTAATTGTAAATATTTTTTTAATTAAAAACTTTAAAACTCAATTCGTTAAACTTACTAAACTGTATATATTGACTATAAGACATTGGCGTACCCTGGGAAAATGTTCGCACTTGCGGACATAAATATTTTAACTTAGTTTTTTTTTTTTTTTTATCGCAGGTTCTTATTTATCTCTTGATTCAATATTTATATTAAGAGTAAATATTTTTTTAAGTCCTTAACAAAAAATACGGTCCCCACTTTAGTCCCTTACAAAAATAAATTTGTCTCTAAGAAATTCAAAGTAGATAAATTTAGTTAAAATTGTGATCCCTTCACAAATTCAAAAAGACCCACATTAGTCACTCAAAAGGACTAAAATATGTCCACTTTGAATTTTATAGGGACTAGGTAACTAATTTTTTTTGTAAGGGACTAAAGTGGGGACTGAATTTTTTGTTATGAACCAAAAATGATATTTACTGTTATATTAGTTAGCAACGTAACAACATACGGAGATAATTAAAAAATGTAGCAATGCAAATTGATTAGAGAGAAAATTTATTCTTTCTCCCATGTCACGTACTCATTCCCATGCTCTCTTCATCCTTTGTTTCCTTTTTCATTTTTATAAAATCAGAGGATTGATTGCAGGTCTGACATTCTCAAATAAGTTAATCTATATATATACGAGGCCTTCACTGTGATTTTGCTTGCCTTCTGTACAAGTAGTATTGATTTTTTTATTCACCACTATACAATAGAATGATGATGTATGGATGTACTGGAGACAATATTATTAAACCCGATCCGGTCATCGACCTGGTCGGGGTACTGGGTCACTGGTCGGACTGGTTAACCCAATATAAATATATAAAATATATATAAATATAAACATATGAATTCAATTATATTCTTCATATCTAAACTGAATTAAATAAGGTTCACTAAATATGCTCAAAAATATGAAATATAAATAAATAAAAAAGCACGCTATTACTATGTCAATTTAAATTGGATCTCAGAATCTCTATAAACATACTTCTTAATAAACATTGAACTCATATTTTTCAATTCAACTACATTAAAATGACATATGTCACATTGTCTTAATTTATTATTTAACAAATTACTTCAGTATTAGAAGCTAAAATTTGAGGTCATTGTAGAAGAGTATATTAGCAAATAAAATTATAAAAAAAATTTAAAATGAGTTCTACATTTTTTTGACAAGATGAAACAATTTTGATTTTTTTAAATGCATGACCCGACCGGGTCACCGGTTTTGATCTGGTTTGGCCGGTTTTGTCCCAATTTTGTCCCGGGTTTGACCGGGTCAATGCATGACTGGTCCAATACTTGACCTGAACTAGTCTGATGACTGGTTCACCGGGTCCCGGGTCGACCCGGCCAGGTAGGGCCGAGTTTTACAACACTGCTCAACGCCAATAAGAGAGAGAAAGTGTTATTATTATAAATAGGGCTCATTGCATATTATTTAGAAAAAAGAAGAAGGAAAATACAAGAGAAAAGAGAGAATTAGATTTTCAAGATTAGGAATTTCCTATGCTTCAATTGAAAAACTTTTTCAAGAACAACCATTCATACATTCATCTTTTGGCAAAATGAATATTTCTTCATAGGAATTAAAATTTCCTATATGCTTGAGGAAAAGAAGCACCAAGGTAAATCATTTTAATTGTAAATTTCTTCTTAACCTATTTCAAGGTTTGTAGCGAAAATCTTGGATACCAATTCTTGTGCTGGGAAACTGGCATACCAGTATATCACTTTTCCTTGGAAATTAAGAGTAAAGGGTTATGCATTTTAGCCATAAATTAAAAGGAAAAAAATATTTGTATTTTTAAATGAGATAAAACTGTGTTATTTTAGGTGAGAGAAAAACAAATATTAATATTTGTTTATTTAAAATTTAAATAAAAAATACTCACCTTCTTACCTCATGATTTTCATTGCTAATATATTTCTCTCATTTAAAATAACACAGATGTATTTCCTTTAAGAGTACAAATATCAAACCCTAAATAAATAAAAACTATTTCAACAAAAATTCAGAGAGGAAGATGATTGATGGTTCATCACTTCAACCACTAGTCAAACATGATGATGTCATAAATGGATATAAAATAAACTAAATAAAATATCTATATAAATTATTACCAAATTAAATATTTAACATGATGGAGATAAAAATCGAACAACAAAGTTACGCAAATAAAAATGCATGTTTAAGGATTTTTATATTATTTAAAATTTATTATATTTTTTAAAAAATTTCTTATTTAATATTTTTCATTATTTTAAAGAATTTTAGAAAAAAATTATCAAATTAAGATTTAAAAAATATTTTGACTTCATTTTATTTTTATGCATAGCTCTTTATATCCTATAACATGAAATCAACATTAATCCGTAAAAAAGTTAAACAACACATTAAACATTAAACAGAAACCTGCTATTAGGAGTAGTAAATGTAATAAGCCTTTTGTATCAACTCCCAAACTTTCCCTAATTTGACAAAATATAATCCACACATTCATCATTATCAAATTCTATAATCTGCAAAAGCACTAAAACAGACCCTATTTAGCTTCAAGATTCCTTACCAGACAAGGCTTCACTTAATCAGCCACATGAGCAGTCTTTTTACAGTAACAAGTTTATTTTACAGAGACTATATTGCAATTAAACAACTTTATAGCAAAAATACATGCAGAGAAAAGCTTAGGAATACAACCAATTTTGATTCACTATGATCAGGCCATTTTACATGGTGGTTGTCTCTACTTCTGCTTCTGATTCAATCACCACAGGCACCTTTTCATATACCTTTGACCCTCTGAATCTATGAGGCAGAATATAATGAGCACCAAAATGTTGTTGCAAGTAGATAATGATAGCAAATAGGATACCTCCCAAAGGAATGATAATATCCCAAGCAGTGGAGTAAAAATCTCCACTTGGATCTGCATAGAAGTATGACCCATTATCCTGGAGAGCATAATTATGAGTCCTGTAAAGATCATACGCATGTGGCAATAGTCTCACAAAAGTAGTTCCAAAGTAAAATGAACAAGAAAGAACATTCTCCTTCATATTTGAAAACAGGTTTAGAATGATTTGTGGCAACAGAAAGCTGTCCAATACCAAACCACCAAAAGATTTGAAGTTCTCCCAAGATGAAGGGTGCTGGTACACTGGGGTAAACATAGGAACCTTATCTTCATCTTTCTTCAACTTCAACAGCAATGCAATCAATAAACCAGCTGCATACAAGGGTAAAGTCACATAGGAAACCTTCCTCTCAGCAATCCAGAGGCCTTTTTCGCTTTCATCAGTCTTTCTTGATGACCAAGTTAGATGCAGGAGACGGAATTGCAACAAGAAAGCAACCATGGTGATTAGCCTCACACTTAATTCATTAACTTCAAGCCACCGAACATTTCCAAGTTCAAAGTTTTTGTTGATGGGATTTTGAGTGAGAAGAGCTTCAAAGTTCAGAACAAAGGGTATCATGCAACCCAAAGTAAGAACTGACATCATGATAAGTGAGATGAAGGGGAGCACATTAGGTTGACTCTTCACATGGTAGAGTTGCAATCCCACAAAAACACATTCTAGAGTGGTAGATATCAGAGCCATGATGACCTCCATATCCATTCTCCAAATAATTTTGCTTGCTGCTTTTGTGTAATATGCAACTGCGGAAAGGTCTAAACCTTTGAAGTAAAGAGGATCAGATTTTTGGCTTGTGCTTTCAATACTTCCCTTGATGTATCTTCCATACTTTGTATCTAATGATGGGAACTGAAACTTCACCAGAATCTCACAGTCCACAGAATGAGCTGTTGGTATGCCAGTGTTCGAGAGAAGGTCACGGCAACCTACCATGCACAAGGTACCTGCTCCAGAATCATAAACTCCTTCTGCAGAAATCTTTACTGAATAAGACTTGTTGAAGAGGGAATTCCTGTCAAGCGTTGAATAAGACATCACTGAGATGCTTATCTTGTAGCTAATGTTAAACAAGCTACTATTGCTGTTGTTAAGGATTTCAGGAGGAACTTCCATTGAGGAGCTACTTGAGATAGAATCAGAAGATGTAATTCGGAACTGATCATCAACTGATAAGGGAAAAGAATAACCCCAGGCCACTCTCTTGTACGACTCTCTTACTGACATATGAAATTTCATGTTATGAGAATAAGCATCAGGATATCTTTTCCCCAGGTTCTCAACAGGGTTGTGTGTTGAGCATGATTGGTTAACTTTTTCTAGTTTTCTATACTCATATTTTAAGCCTTGACCTCCAACCCTTTGATCCTCATCATTCCTAAATGTTATCATCTTGAAATAGCCTGGATCCTTTGCAGTCTTGTTGCTCCAAATTTGTCCAACTATGCTACTAGTGTTTTTGATTGACCAAATTGAGGGGAATCTCAATCTCAATCTTACTGAGCAATCATCCACTTGAGTGCCAGCCAAGGATGATACCATATCCATGATATGGCAAGCAACTACACACAATATGTTTCTCTTCTCATCCCACCATCCTTCCCCTACTAACATAGTTTTGGTATTGAAACTCTGGTTAGTCCAATAGTAACTAACATTTGAAAATTCCACCAAAACACGCAATCTATTCTTCTTAGAAAGAGAACATTCAATGCCTTTCAAAGACACTAGAGATGGCGGTTGATCAGAACTCCCATTAATAGGTGTGCAATTCTTAGAAGAATTGCACTCATGAGTGTACTCTAACTGGAGTCTTCCAATCTCCACAGAAAGGGGATATTTGCAAAAACTTAAAGAATTGAAATCTAAAGATAAACCCTCTTCAGCATCAACCCCAGAAGAGAACTGATTGTCAGCAATGGAATCCAAGGTATAATTGTAATTTGCTTTTGGAAACATCAACACAGAAATGGTTTCAAAGTAATTCTCATCCTTTTCAGAACTCAAGCTCTCCAAGGTTCCACTAACCAAGCTACTAATGTTACTAACATTGAAGACATTGTTAAGCTTAAAGACAACATCCAGATTAAGAGAGTCACCTGTTTTGGAATAACCACTGCCTTTACCAACCATGCAAACCTTCCCTGAAGACTCAGACCAGAATCCATCAAGCTTGAAGGTTAAGTAACCTCTAAGGTAATGACTTTGACGCCTATAATATGAACTGTCACCATAGCTGACTGTGTTGGTGCTTCTAAATGACATAGTGGCTTCAATTTTGAAAATACCATGGACCTGAGTTGCATTTATGTTCCTTAGTGGGAGGTAAAAGGAAAATGTGTTCTTGGAAGCAGAAACATCAATGATACTATCACCTCCTATATAGTAACCTGTGTTATGATTACCAAGGGGGAAAGGGTTGAGACTGAGATTAGTGGTTGGAGTTGAGTGTGGGATGATAGAAGCACAGTGATCATTGTAAGAGGGTTGTGAAGCAAAAGAAAAGAAAGGGTTGAAGGAGAAGAATGTGAAAAGAAACAAGTGCTTGGAGAGAAGAGAATCCATGACCATGATCAACTAGTTTATGTAATCAGAAAAGAAAGGTTGAGGGAAAAAAAGAAGGAAGAATCAATGCATTGATATAAGGGAAAAAGAATTCTTATGTTGCAGGATAGTTCTATTCTCATGTTAGCGATCAGTTCCATTATGAATTTGAGTGTGTAGGAGAGTTCCCTCCTCTCCAATAGCATGAGAAAAACATTATCCTTCATATAAAGGACTTTACTTTTCTTATGAATTATGATGTAGGAAAGGAAAATGATTTCATGCATGGACAAACGGAGTGGGTCCCATTGAGTCTGTGTAACAGTAGATAAACATATTCGTACAACAGGAGTTTAAATGTAGCGCTCCCGGCCCACATGGAATAGGGTGGGGTAAAGGAGAGAGAGTGAAAGAGAGATTGAGGAGAGAGAAGAAAAAAGAGAAAAAAATAAAATAAAAAATACATGTGTCATTTACTGAATGGAAGGACGAGAGCACAATAAAAATTTCCGTACAAGAGGAGATGTATATTTCCATCATGCAATGTTCGAGTGCCAATTAATTCGGACTTGAGCCGGGCACGACTACGACGGAAATATAAAAAAAAAAAAAAAAAAAATTATCTTTTATTGGAACAATCTTGATCCATTTGGTGGTAGATAATTTTATCTTAAACTCGTAACAAAAATAAAAAATAAAATCACATTTGTCATTATGTAATGTCTTTATCTTTATTTTCTTAATAAAAGGCAAGTATAAAAATAGTGTATAAATATTAACTTATAAAGAACATTTCCCATAAATATTAACTTATAATGAATCATAAATTGGCTGCTTCTTCATTAGATTTATAGCAAATTAACTATAAATTTTAACTTTTGGTAATTTACTTGACTGAACATCAAATATTTAGTAATTCACTATTTTTCTAAGATTTTAATTAGATTATATCCTGAGTTTCATACAACTTTATTTCTCAAACCTAGGAAATGCGTAAAAATATTTGGCATTACATATATAAAGGAAAGCAGAAAAATTTGTGAACAGCCAGATACTTAAAATCTCAAAGGCGTAATTTATTTAACTTAAAACTTTATGAGGCTGTTTGGAAAATTAGCTCAAGCGGTTAATTTATAAATTTACCTTGTAAACGTGTTACATTTTAGGGTTATTTTTTTTTTTGCGGTTAATGTAAGTAAATTATCTACTTTGAGCCAAAAACGACATCGTCTTGAGCAGTGGCGGACGCAGAAATTTTAATGACGGGGGGCGAAAATAAAAAAATATTATATTATAAACAAAAATATTTGAAATATAATACAGACCTAATATAAAAAAAATTAAAAGAAATCTATTACAAAGATTAAGATCACTTCATTTGACTCTTATTTTACGTATTTTCTTATTTTTAAATTCATATATAATTGAATCCGTGTTAAAACTCAACAATTTCTTTTTTAATGTATGTAATCAAAGAATCATCAAGAAATTGGTCTTCTATTTTATTTCGAAGCTTGTTCTTGATTTTATTTTACGCATGCGGATCCTAACCTTTTTCTTTCTTTTTAAATGTCAGAATCCACATGTGTAAATATATTTGCTATAAAAAAATTCATATGTTATTGCTGCAGAAGAGGGGAACCCATAAATAAATCATGTTATCCGTTATCACTAAATTAGATACCCACAATATTATATATGTCCTTTCATTCTTTTTATACCTAAAATTGTTGGAAATTTAAAGAGATTAAGAATAATTTAGAAGAACACACTACAATTTTTTAATCTCACAATCACATGTTTGGTAAGAGGTGAAAAAAAAAATTCCTAGGAAAATAGAGTTGGAAAATTATTTGCTTGAGTTTGGTAGGAGGTGAAGTAAAAATATAATTAGGAAAAAAAATTTCCCATCATTTGCTTTTCTATGTAAAATAGTTGGGAAAGATTACTATTGAAGGGGTGGAATTATTTTTTTCCATGTGGTGGGAAAATTAACACATAACATCATTAAAATTAACTCAACATTCCCGAAAAAAAACTTGGCCTACCAAACACCTTTTAGTAACTTACCCAGAAAAAAAAATTCCCATCATATTCTTGGAAAATATTTTTTCTCGGAAATTTTTTTTCTCCTCTACCAAACGCCTCTTAAGTGCTACAGTACTCTCTTTCTCTGTTTTCACTATTTTTTGTTTTCTTCTTGCACACTCTTATTTTTTCTTTTTTGAAACACATAACCTATATATTGGCAAATGAATTACCGAATCAAGCCCCCCACTTTTTAATATTTTAATCCTAGAAATATTTAATTTCGTTTTGTCTTCTTCATAACCAAAATCGTCCTTGACTTTTCAAACAAGTACAGTTAGGAGAAGCTGAATGGAAAATGAAAATGCAAAAGCTGAATCCATTTCTTAAATTTTACCCCAAAAGAAGGTAAGACCGTAAGAGAGGCTAAGGCGGGTTATTAACTATCACTGATTGTACTTGAAGAGTGTTTCAAGATTAAGTCACACGATCCCTTCAATAAAAATGCTTGTGCTTCCTCTTCAGTTGTCTTCTATTGCAATTGCAGGCTGAACATTTTTCAGAAGTTTGATCTTGAGCCGCTGAGGTTTTGTGCTTCCTCTTCACGCTCACACATGTCAGTAATTCACACACTCACACACATTTTGTAATATTATTAAAATATCATTTATATATATAATTTTTCCCATCAAATTTTAGGGGGAGGGGGCCCACCCTAGCCCTCTCTAGTTCCACCACTGGTTTTGAGATAAAAATCAAGGTATTTTTGTAATTATAATTTATGTTAAGTATAATAATATTTATAATTATAATTTTTTAATCTTTTAACATAAAATGACTTTATTTCGAGAGTGAATATAGATAATTATTTATCTATATTTACCATATAAACATTAAAACCTACATTTTATGCTTTAATTGAATTGGTTTAGTTTCTTCAGATAGGTTTGTTGAAATATCACTTATCAATTTTGCTTGGATTAACGTAATTCAACGCGACACAATATTGTTGTTCAACTTGACATGCTTCCCATGAGCATCTGCCATAAATAATTGAAGTCTTTGTCTAATTGTCTCCAACACCCGGTAGCAGTGATTACGGGTGTTAAAAGAGTTAAGGAACTTTCGCTTGGCTTGTGTAGGTCTGCCTTAATCTGTCTATTTGTAAAAGTTTATTTAATAAAAATGTTTTATGCTTCAATTCAAAAGTATGACCTTAGAGACTATCATGCTGGCATGATATACTAACTCTTATTTATATTTTATAGTTTTTATACTACTCATTTATGGGTAAAATGTGTATCATTTTAACGGAGGTAAAGTTGTGTCATTTTAAGAGAGAGAAAGAGATATATAAAGGAGGAGAGAGAGTTGACAAAAAAATTAAAGGTGTGGGCCCCATCTCTTTGTGAGAGTGAAATGATATAAATTGTGTCATTTAAAATGATAAACACTTTTCCCCTCATTTATATCTTATGATATTATAATTGAATATCAAGAATAATCTGCCTTGTTTTTTGTTTTTGTTTTTTTTATGTAGAGGCAACATGTAATATATTAAATTGTTGATATGAGTATATTAAATTATTTACGCGGAATTTGTAGCCTTTTGCTCTTTTGGATATGCAGAATTTTGTATTTTTATTTTTTGGTAAACATATTACTTTAGTTTATTTGTTAAGCAGACTTTCTGGATGATTTTGTTTTATATTATACTGTTTAGATATATATTGAATTTATGAAACTTTGTAGAATTATCAATGTTGTTGATCGTATATTCAGTTTGGCTAAACTTTTGTTGTCTTATTTTTTTTAATAGGTCAGGCTAAGCTAGACTTTTATTTTTTGTAAATAAATCATGTCATAGGCCCATAATTATATTCATAACAGATTATGGACTAAGCCAGTATAACATATTTAAACACAAATTTAATCTTTTAAGACCAAAGCTCATCGCGGCCCCGCACATTAATACCCTGGTAGTGAGAGAAGTCTCAAACAAAGAAGGCACATATATGGTAGAATTTATTTATGAAGAAATTTCTAATTATTCTCCTAGCTAATCAACTACGTTATGCATTTAAATTAATATTTAATCTATGCAAAATTACTTTTTAGATATGAGTATATTTTTATTGTAATTTTGTTGATCTTATTCATGTTAAATAATTATTGAAATGCATATAGAATACCATACTTAAATAAAAATTATTATGAAAAGGAAATTATATATCTTTTCAATGGACCTCGAAAAAGTTATAGACCCCATGATTGAGATTTATTAACATGACCCACGTAATTTGGTTGGAAATGTGTTATTTTCACGAACTTTCAATTCTTCTGTTCCTCTTAAACTCAATCTTATATATTTTTTAATAAGCTCATTTATTTACTCCCTTTTTGAATGCACAAAGATTTTGTTAATATTCATCTTTGTTAATATTCATCACGTAAAGTAGTTCTCTGTTCCTTCTTTTCCGCTGTTCAGTTTATCAGTTAGGTTTAGTTAATTGTGTTAGCTAGTGCCACATAAGCTTCTTCTTTCTTTTCTTGTAAAAGGTTACACACTACAATTATGTACTTGCTTCTGTAAATTATTCTTCACTTTTCATCAATGAAATATCAGATATAGTTTTTACTTTGTAAGATGGTATCAAAGCTCGTCACAGAGCTCAGATATTTGTAGATTCCATTTTTTGTTTCTTTCTCTTCATTTCATGTGAGAAAGTTCTTTGTTTTCTTGTATATAAGCTCATAACTGATAGCTGAAGGATGGCGAATCAGAGTTCCGTTCCGATACAAAAACCTATGGTCAATCCCGTTCCAAATGGTGGCTCATTCACGAGTAACACTACAAATCCAGGTAGAGTTCTGGATATTTCAGACCCCTCAACCCTACTTCCTTCATCCTAGCAAAAAGTAGGGATGTGCAAAAAAATTGGTTCACTTGTCCTATCCTTAAGCTGACATTGACCTGACCCATAAATACCTATTTTTTTTTTAACTGAGTTTAAATACAATACTGACCCACTTTTATTTGAGTCAGTTCTAGACCTGATATGTTTTAATAATGACTCATTAACCCAAAACTGGACCTATACCCATTATGTGAAAAAAAAGCACAATTACATTAAAAGAAAAGTTTTAACGTAAAACAATTACGTCAAAATTTTTTACGGAAAATATTCCCATCAAAATTTGTGACTAAAAACATTTCTGTAAACAAATTTACCATAAAAAGATTTTTGTCAAATTTTTTTACGGAATTTGAATTTCTTCAAAATATTTCACAAAAAAACATATTCGTAAAAAATTTTGACGAAACACAAATCCATCGAAATTTTTTAACGGCAAAAAATTCATCACAATTCTTTACAGAATTCAAATTTCGGCGAAAGTTTTTGAAGGAAACATTTTCGTTAAACTTTTTGACAAAAAAAAATATTTTCGGCCAAATTTTTACCGAAACACATTTCCATCGAAAATTTTCAACTAAATATTTTCGTCAAGTTTTTTAATAAAAAAACATTTCCATCAAAGTTTTTAACGGAACATATTTCAGTCAAAAAATTTCGTAAAATTTTTTGACAAAATATTTCGAAAAAAGATTTTGACGGAAAAAATATTCTGTCAAAATTCTTTAGAGAATCTAAATTTCGTCGAAAGTTTCGAATGAAATATTTCCCTCAAAACAATTTCTGTCGAAATTTTCGTCAGAACACATTTCAATCGAAATTTTGAACGAAAAACATTCCCGTCAATTTTTTTGAAGGAATTCTTTTTTCGTTTAAAATATTTGATGGAGGAAATCATTTTCGTCAAAACTTTTGACGAAAACTAAATTTTGATAGAAAATTTATTTTTGTAAAAATTTTCATTAGAGAAAAAATTCTGTCACTTTTCGACAAAAAGTATTCCGATGAAAAAATAATTTCGTGACGAAATTTTCATCGTTTGCAACGTAAAAATTTCGACGAAATTTTGTGACGAAATCAAGTCAAAAACGGATTAGGTCGGATTTGACCCACTTCAGAAACTAAGTTAGGTCAGATCCGACCCGGTTCTGAACTAGTTCAAAAAAATCTAAACCAAGTCAGACCTGACTTGGATCAAATAAAGCGGGTCGGGTCAAAATAACTGACCTATAAAAACCAAGTTGGGTCGAATTGGCACAAAATCCTGACCCGACCTGACTCATGCACACCCCTAGCAAAAACCCATCGCTTGTTTTGGTTTCAACTCCCATGAATGGGAAAAATTACAATGGCTAGGCTAGAGCCACGAAGATAGCATTGGTGTAGTGCTTTGATAGCGCATGTCATGTACTCTTTTTCCTTAGCTAGTTTTTTTTCCACTGGATTTTTCTTGCAAAGTTTTAACGAGGATATGAACATTAGCGCAATGATATCCATGCAAAAATATTATAAATGGACATAATTACAATTTACTATGCGAGAATATTGAGAGATTGCCATTATGAAAAGTTGTAATTGTTGCTCCGTTGTCTTAGCGCCAGCAGTAGCTATATGACTTAATTAAGGGAGAGTTATACGCACTGTACTTTTTTTCTTGGATTTTTCCCATTGAATCTTTCTTGGAAAGGTTTTTAATGAGGCCTTCTATGTTAGCCTATAACAAAAGATTGTATATTAATTATGAATAATGTATTCTTTTTTTCCTTGGCTAAGTTTTTATCTCAATAGTTTTTTCTTAGCAAAGTTTTAACGAGACATATTCGTATAGTCATCCAAGGACTCTAGAAAAGTTGCGAATAGCGAGGGAAATTTGCGAGGGAAAAATTCCCTTGCAAACTGCGACGGAATTTGCAAGGGAAAGACAATTGCGAGGGAAAATAGGCAAAATTTCCGTTACTACATCTCCGTCGCAGAATCCGTTGCAGTTCGGTCGCAATTCTATCGCAATTTGCGAGGGAAATTAAATCCCTTGCAAGCATCATAAGTCTGTGACGGAAACAGTGAGGGAAAAAATTGGCGACGGAAGTTCCCTCGCAAAATCTAGATTCTAAAAATTGCAACCGAAATTTTATAATTTCCCTCGCCATATCCCTCGCAAATTGTGAGGGAGTTATATTCCCTCGCAAATTGCGAGGGATTAATATCCCCTCACAAAATTCAAAAATAACATACAAATCAAATTTAAAAGGGCATAAACTGGGAATGTGCCATTATAGGTAGGAGAATACTATATAGAAGATATGCAATATGTGTATGAGAAAAATTCATTAAATGCGTCGTCGCATCTTTTGTGGCAGACATTGAGTGCGTGTAGTGAGAGTAGTGTCTGTGTCAGCTAATCGTAGGAAAGATAAGATTCTATTGAAAATGTCTTAAAGAAACATGTTCCAGCCACCATCGTCATCACTGTACAAATGAACGAAAAGTGACACATGCTTCCAATGCCACCAAAAAGGCACTGGTTTTTGTAGTTGGACTTTAATCAAATAATTAAAAGTCAAGTCTAGCCCAATAAAGAAAGCTAGGGTTCCCAGTTCAAGATGTTAACAACTATTTTGAATGTGTGTGAATAGTATCTCTAAGAGTAAAGAGTGTGGAAATCAGTCACTATAAGAGAAAACAAAGAAAGAACAATTTCACAAACTTCACAGGAGAATTGAGGAAGGAGCTGTCTTTGATTATTCTACGATATCTCCTTCATCTACCGTCTGGTCGAGCATAGATTTTATTGGATCATTGATGATAAAGAAAAAGAGAGAAAAAGAGAATCATGACTATTTAAAGGTGAATCAATTAATATATATCTTTCTCTCTCTCTATATATATATATATATATATATATATATATATATATATATATATATGAGGTAGGATATTCATACTACCAAATTTTTCTACTACCACTCTAATCACCATTGGATTAGAGGAAAAGTTGAATGAAGAGAGAGAAAAGAAAAATAACTTTTGAATCCAATGATGATTAGAGTGGTAGTAGAAAAATTTGGTAGTATGAATATCCTACCTCTATATATATATATATGAGAAAAGTATTTCTCAAGTCAATTGAGATATATTTATCTCCGCTAATCCCAAAACTATGTAATTTTATTTATTTATTTTCTTATACTAATTGATTCACCTTTAAATTATAAATTCTTTTTTTTTCTCTTTTCCTTTATCACCATTGATCCACCTTTGTAAGGTTATGATTTAATAGCCGAATATGAAGTTATCTCAAGTAACTTGAGAAACGATAAACCATATATATATATAAATTACTTTGGATGTGTGTGAGTAAATTTTTTGATGACAATAGAGTATGGAAATATAGAGAAGATGGATTAGAAAATAGGCTAATTTAAGAAAGAAATGGGCATTCTTTGATCATTCTTCGATATCTCCTTCCTCTACCGTCCGATCGAGCTGAGATTTTTTTAGCAAATTCCCGACTCATCATTCTTCATATCCAACGGTGAATTTTCTGTTTAAAGGTCTATAACTTGACTAAATATTCCAAATCAAAGTGGTTTGTGTGGAGGACTCTGGTGTAAGGTCTATAACTTGACTAAATATTCCAAATTGAAGTGGTTTGTGTGGAGGACTCTGGTGTAGGCAGCGATCTTGAAAGATGATTTTCTCTTAAGTTAACTGTTGGATCGTGCTAAAAAACTTTAAGCAATGGGTTACACTCACCAAACCTCAAATCTATCAGTCGTATTTTCTCTTAGGGCATATTTGGTGTATAGTATAGGATAAGACCTAATAGTATAAGACTTGACTAAATTTTAATAGTATCCTACGTTAGGTATGGTATTGTAAAAGATAATATCCTCCAATATTTTAAAAATTAATATATTAAAAAAATTATTTTAATATATAAATATTGAAATGATATATTAGTTCTTGGGAATTGTACTTGTAAGCAATTTCAATACATCAACCCCTTATCAGGCCTAATCCGCCACTTTTATGCCTGATTAAGTTATACATCATTTTGATATATAAATGGATCCTGCTGTATAAGCTTATACTATACGATGGTCATACCAAACAGATGTAATATCTAACGGGCGATTTTTTGATTGGAGCTCTTAAGAAGGACTCGTGCAAATGGAAACAGATGATGTCAGTATTCCTGCTCTATTCCACGCAGTGAGGTTCAAAAGGAAATATTTCTTTACTCAACCATTGGATTGTCCTGAAAATTTTGATGTCAAAAGAGTATGGAAATCAGTCATAACAAGAGAAGAGGGAAAGAGAACAATTTCAGAAAATAGGCTAATTTCCAAAAATATTAAATTTAAATAAGTAAGCCCACTATTGGTGCAAGTAATGTTACCGTTGGCACTAATGGTGCAATTATAATGAATGTTACTCTTGGTACTAATTGTGCAATTATCTCCCAATCTATGATTTGGTAACCACCATTCTAATTGAGCATTACTCCCTTATTCATAATTGTAGTTTTTGTATGGGATATGTGAGCTGAATGAGAATCAGAGTTATACCATACTTCTCTTCACCTTCTTCCTTCCCTTTCTCCCTCATCCTTCTCCCTTTATTTCTTAACACCCACAATTTTATTTTTTAGTTTTTATTTTACATGTTGCACCTTAATTGGTCTGGTATATTACAGGGATAAAAAAAGATTGGTGTATTACTCTCGTATCACATTAATTCTTCGTAAGGGCGGATCTAGAAAATATTACTTATGTCTGCACATTTAATGACGGAGTTCATGGGCATTACTCCTGAAAAAAATTATTATTTTTTTTAAATTCATTAAAAAAATAAAAACTAGAAAAGGAAACTTCAACTTAATCAAAGAATATATAAAAGTTATAGATTTTATTATATTTATATGGGTTTTATAAGAGTTATGTTGTAGGAAAAGTGATTGTGTAATGTTATAGATATTCGTTTTGCGTGCCATAATCTTATTTTTTTCTTTAAAAAATGTGGGCTCCACAAAATGTTGTGTGTGTAGGAAATTTTGTTGTGTCATGTTAAATGACAAATGCAAACCCCTATTTATATTGAAATATTAATCACTCAACTAGCAGTGTTATTAAACCTGACCTGGGCATCGACCCGGTCAGGGTACTGAGTTACTGAGTCATTGATCGGACCGGCGGGTCACTGGTCGGACCGGTTGACCCGGATATATATAGATATATAAAGAAATATAAATATGAACATATAAATTCAATTATATTTTCCATATCTAAAATGAATTAAGTAAGGTTCACTAAATAAACTCAAAAATATGAAACATTAATAAATAAAAATACACGCTATTACTATGTCAATTTAAATTGCAATTCATAATCCCCGTAAACATACCTCCCAATGACATTGAACGCATATTTTTCAAATTCAACTGCTTTAAAATAACATATGTCACATTTCGTTTATTTATTATTCCGCAAATTGCTTCAGTATTGGAAACTGAAATTTGAGGTCATTGTAGAAGAATATACTAGCAAATTAAATTACAAAACAAAATTATAATGAGTTCTACATTTTTTTTCTAATAAGATGAAATAATTTTGATTTTTTTATTTTTTTAAAAAAATGTATGACCAGACCGGGTCGCCGGGTTTTGACCGGGTCGATGCATGACCGGTCCAATACTTAACTCGAACTGGATCACCGGGTTCCGGGTCGACCCGGTCGGGTGAGGCCGGGTTTTACGACAATGTCAATTAGTGACCTAAATAAGGACAAGACCTAGTTGCTTCCTTGTGCCACCGTACTTATCCAATATGTATTTATATGAAGTAAAGGGATATATCTCTATGTGTGTTTAGTTTGATTGGGTGTAATTTTTTTCTCAAAACGGCACATAGCTAGGCCCGCCATTGATTCTTCAGATAGTTTAGTAAAATATCACCAATATCAAGTAGAATTTATGAAAAGAAATTTATATTATTGCGTTAGTTTCAATTGACCGAAGAAATTAAAAAGATAATTAGCCCTTGATTTCCTTTAAATATATTTCACAAATACAAAATTTTCAAAATTTAACCTTCAAAGCATTTAATCATATTAATGCATTCCGCCAAATTTTATTAGAGATTCACAAGTTCCTCAAAAACTAATTCATAACTGTTGGCTGAACTGATATAATTTAATAACATCACTAAGATGGTTTTTATGTAAATTGAGACTTACAAATATTTTAAGCTTAAGATAAAACAACATTTTCTCTCCTATACTTATTTTAGGAGGAAAAAAAAAAAACAGACAAGGAAATTTCTCACAAACTCTATCTTGTTTATTTATTATTGGGGTGATTATACTTACTAAATCTTTAGGCTTATCACTATTACTACTTATTTAATTACTGCTGTATTGATTTGAGATCAATGGCAATTAGTTTTTTTTTTCTTTTTTAATCGTTAATTTCTAATTAATTCAATTATAAACAAATAGACAGAAAAAATGATAATAAGTATAAGATTCTCCTTAATTATTTACTTATTTAATCAATGCACAAGATTTTACAATTATTCTCTCGCTCAAAGGGGTTGTGACTTGTGAGGACATCGTGAAAATAGCCATCTTTCTACTAAAAGACATTTTCTTTCTTGGATGTTCCTCCTTTTTAGTTTTCAGTTGTTGTATTCGAACTCGTTATTATATAAGAGGACAAAGGTGTTGCCGGCCAAATTTTCTACGAAAACGTCATTATTAGGTCTTTTGTATTTATGCAAAGATAAGGACGTATACTTATTCAACGCCCACAACGACTTGGAACAAGTCATCAATCCCATAATGTGCAAAATCTCTAGAGTCAAGACCAAAGACCATGTTAAGCAAGGAAGACTTCTAAGTGCACCTTTACTAAATATTTCTTTGTGGCAGGATCGTGATAGCCATTGCACTGTAAAATTTAGGCCATCGTTAATTATTGCCAAAGTTTTTGCTACCAGCTTCGGCTATGAAACAAATATATATTTTTTAGTACATGAAACAAATATCTTTAATATTATCAGAGTATGTAAAAAATAGAATTCAGGTAACATTAAATATAAAAAATAAATACAATAATCGAATAGGGGTGCACAAAATAATTGAGTTAAACCTAATCGAATTAGTTTAAACTGGTTCGGTTCTAAACAAACTATTCTTATTTTTTCATAACCGGTTCGAAAATCAGTTTCGAACTAATTTGGGTATGCAAATTAGTTTTTGGTTTGATTCTGAACTGGTTGTAAAATATAACCAATTCTGAACTGGTTCTGAATCATTTCTAAAATAATAAAAATAATTCAATTTGATTTGGGAAAAAACCCAGTTCGGATCCACTTATATGCTCATCCTTACTACCGAAGTACTTAGCCCAAAAGGCCGCAAAGTAAGAAGCACGAGAAGTAAAAATGTCAATTAGAACTTGCTTTCGGGGCAGGACATAGGGGTCCTATAGTATAGACTCTATAGAGTGGTATTAGAAGATTAAAACTTAAAACTAAAATACATGGAATTTATTCCAATTCGTTTACAGAAAATTCTTGAGTGATTTAAAATTTAGCAACTTAGTCTCTTTATTATCAAACCATGTAGAGTAATGTAAATTTAAATTATCGTACATGTACGAAAAAACATCCTCTCAGAACAGTGGCGGACCTAGGAAATTTTTTTTATGTCCGTACATTTAGTGGCGGGGTTCCGGGACAGCGTCCCTGAAATTTTTTTTTTTTTTTGTAAAGACAGTTTAGATTAACACTTTATGTACAAGGTTATGAACTCGCTCATAATCTAGTTGCTTCCATAACAAGCTGCAAATAATAATTTGACCATTCATTCCCCGCCAAATCTTATCAATGCCTCCAAAACAAATATGAGAACATACTCCAGTTGAGAATGCCAACCCTGGCATTTGGAATGCGAACTTTTCCCACCGGCTTTTTCAAATTTAATTTTCAAAATCTTTTACAAAAGCTAACCAGAAATCTTTTACCCTTATATGAAATTTTAAAATAAATTTTCAAAAATAAGATTTCTGACTTTTTAAAATAAAAATATGTAAAGCATTAAATATCTTATCCTATTATGCAATGCAATCTTAATCAAAATCTTAGGTAATAAATATTTTATTTCTCTTACATGAAATCTAAAAAGATAAAATATATCCTAAACTTGACTTGATTCCATGTTTTTCTCTCTATTTATGATATCTTTCATATTTTCTCCAATCTTCTCTCTCTTCATGATATCTTCTCCAATCTTCATGCAATCTTCAATTATCTTGAATACTATTTCATTTCAGAATAAATATTATTCTAAAATCTCAAATAATTAGCTCATTAGTAATTTCAAGATAGTAAATTATTATCAATTAAATTAACATTAAATTGATTGTAATTATCAAAACATATTTTAAATCAATTAAACAAATGGGACATACTTATTGATGATGACAAACAATTTATGCCATGTACCAAGAAAAACTAATTCGTCTCAGATATAATATGAATGCTCGATGAATGATTACATGAATACTATTACAAGAAAAACTAATTCATCGTAGATATAACACGAATGCTCAATAAATGATTGCATGAACACCATTCTAAGAAAAACTAATTCATCATAGATATAACATGAATGTTCAATGAATGATTGCATGAACACTATTCCCTTGACTTTGCTAAGCTACAACTAGAGTTTATAAATCACAAAATATGGCATCTATTTTCCCCCTTTTGGCATCATCGAAAAGATGAAGAGTTAACACTTAAGATAAGGAAGAAAAAATGTCAAGGTAGCATGAATAGAGAGTAATAGCTCAATAGTGAAAAATTAGTGAAGAATAAGAATATAGAAAATGATGAAAAGCAACAAGGGAAAATATTGCAAAGCGTAACAATGCAATGATTTTCTTTGCACTCAACTTTAGAATCACCCTTGTTTCTTATTCTCTAAGCTTTCCATAGGCTTATACCTCATGACTACTCTCTACTCTTAGTGTTGAAATATTTCATAAGTCATTTAATCAATAGGACGTTAAAGCTTGTAATGTAACAAGTTGATATGAGCAAAAACAAAATAGTACCAAGGTAGGTAGAAAATAAAGAAAGGATAGTAAAATTATGCATAGTCCCTAAACCTCACCGTTGGATATTTTCAACTCTATTTTCTATCATGAAGATATCTTTTTCTTTTTCTTTTCTAATTT